>ML350453.1:0-18191 GCA_005239505.1 Nicotiana paniculata | reverse complement strand
GATATATTCACCTCATTTGTCAAGAAAACTCAAAATCAATTAGGACATCAACTGGAATCAATAAGATCTGACCATGGTACTAAATTTGAGAATGCCAAGTTTGCTGAGTTGTGTGATGAACATGGTGTTAATCATAACTTTTCTGCTCTTGGAACCCCACAACAAAATGGGGTTGTTGAAAGGAAAAATAGAACTCTTGAAGATATGGCAAGAACCATGCTCCTATCTAGCAAACTACCTCACAGCTTCTGGGCTGAAGCAATAAATACTGCTTGTTACATAATTAATAGATGCATGACCAGACCTCTGGTAGAGAAAACTCCCTATGAATTATATAAAGGGATAAAGCCCAACATATCCCGCTTTAGGGCTTTTGGATGCAAGTGTTTTGTACATAATAATGGCAAAGATTCCCTAGGAAAATTTGACCCCAGAAGTGATGAGGGAGTATTCTTGGGATATTCATCACATAGTAAAGCTTATAAAGTGTATAATAAAAGAACTATGTGGGTAGAAGAAAGTATACATGTTCTTTGATGAGACTAACATTCTTGCTGAGAGACAGAAACCTGAAGATGAGGAGCTTGGACTGGTAAGAAGCAGTGATCACATTGAAGCAAGCATGGAAGGTGGAACAGGTGATGGACCAGGTTCAACTACCCCAAGCATCATGACAGGAGGAATTTAACATATGCAACCTGGCCCTGATCCTGCTCTACAACAACAAGAAACCATGGAATCATCTAGGAATGAACAACTGGTACTTAAGCCACACAGATATCAGGGTTCTCACCCTCTTGAGAACCTCATAACATATTTGGCATCCGAAATCAAAACAAGATCATCCTTGAAAAATCTATGTGCGTTTGATGCCTTTCTATCCATGATCGAACCAAAGAACATTGAGGAAGCCCTACAAGATGTTGATTGGGTAAATGCCATGCAAGAAGAGCTGAATCAGTTTGAAAGAAGTCAAGTATGGCACTTGGTACCCAGGCCACCAGATAGATCAGTAATTGGCACCAAGTGGGTCTTCAGGAACAAGCTTGATGAGGATGGAACTGTTACAAGGAATAAGGCAAGATTAGTTGTTCAAAGATATAGTCAAGAAGAAGGAATTGACTATGATGAGACCTTTGACCCTGTGTCAAGACTGGAGGCAATCAGATTTCTTATAGCATTTGCTGCACACATGGAATTCACTCTTCATCAGATGGATGTTAAGAGTGCCTTTCTCAATGGCTATCTGAAGGAAGATGTATTTGTCAAGCAGCCTCCAGGTTTTGAAAGCAAGGAGTCACCTGACCACGTATACAAACTCGACAAGGCTCTATATGGTCTCAAACAGGCACCAAGAGCATGGTACGAACGATTATCAAAATTTCTGCTAGAACATGGGTATAAACGAGGCAAAATTGATAGCACCTTGTTCTTAAGGGAAAAGGGTAAGGATATCCTGGTTGTGCAAATATATGTGGATGATATCATATTTGGGGCGACTTCTGAAAAATTGAGCAAGGAATTTGCTATGCTAATGGGAAGTGAGTTTGAGATGAGTATGATGGGTGAGCTAAACTTTTTCTTAGGCTTGAAAATTAAGCAAAACCCAAATGGAACAATGATCCACCAAAAAAAGTATGTGAAATAATTGCTCAAGAAGTTTAAAATGGAAGACTCAAAAAGAAATAGACACTCACATAGCCACAACTACAAAATTGGATGTGGATGAACCTGGTTCATCTGTTGATCAGAAGCAATATAGATGGATGATTGGGTCTCTATTGTATCTCACTGCCAGCAAAGCTGATTTTGTGTTCAGCGTGGGATTGTGTGCTAGGTTTCAGGAAAATCCAAAGGAGTCCCACCTCACTGCAGTAAAGAGAATTTTGAGATATTTGAAAGGCACCACTGATTTATGCCTTTGGTATCCTAAAGGTAGTAATTTCGACCTTGTAGGATATGCTGATGCTGATTATGCAGGATTCCTGGTTGACAGGAAAAATACTTCAGGTATGGCTCACTTTTTGGGTTCATGCTTGTGTCTTGGGCTACCAAGAAACAAAATTCAGTATCCTTGTCTACTGCTGAGGCTGAATAAGTGGCTGCAGCCTCATGTTGTGCCCAGTTATTATAGATCAAACAACAACTCATGGACTTTGGTATTGATGTGGGATGCATTCCTATTTTTTGTGATAAAACTAGTGCTATTAGTATGACGAAGAACCCGGTTCATCACAAAAGGACTAAGCACATAGATGTTAGACACCATTTCCTAAGGGATAACTATGAAAAAGGAATGATCTCAATCGAATTTTGTGCTACTGATCATCAAATTGCTGATATATTCACTAAAGCACTTAGTAGGGAGCATTTTGAGAGAAACAGACTGGAATTAGGGATGATTAAGATCACTTGATTGAAAAAAAAAATATTTATATAAATGAATTTTTTTCGCTAGAAAATTTTAATTAGGTACTTAATTAGATTAATAATTGCTCAACATCATGTCTTTATCTCCATACTCTTGTGCCATGTATTAATATGATTCCCTGGATACTAATAATGTTTATCTATATTTGTAAATTGAGGCAATTTAAAGATTTCTAACAGGATGAACCTGGTTCATCTATGCTGATTCATCTGACTGACAAGGTACGTACTCTTCTCCATATATTAATTCAATTACAGTCACACATGAGCAGGATTCTATCTATATTTGGTTCATTCCTAAGTCTTTGTACTAATCCATAAATGAACCCGTTCCAAGGAGTCACATCAATACTCAATTAGCCTAGAAATAGGGAACTCTCAACCGTCAAATCAATGACACTCATACAACTATTAGACTTCCAATTGAATAAATTCTTTACCCATTGTAAAATTAATAGCCATATCTTATAAAAGGCAATCATTACTCCTCTCTTCATAAAGCTACCTTCAAACCAAGTTCAACTCATACTACACAAACCAAACTTGCAACTCGTCCTTTCCTCCTAACAATACATAAAAATGTCTTCATCACCACCAACTTCTTCGTCTAATTCCTCACCTAATCGTGATTACGATGGAGGACATTCTGAATCTGTCTCCAATTCTTCATCCGTTTACAGCTCTGAATCACCAGAAATTACATCATCCCCTGAAAATACACCCACTCTTGAACCCACTCCAAACCCTACTCCTGCCCCCAAGAATCGTCGTGTTAAAGTTCTTGCCCGGAAATCTGTTGCTTCTGGGGCTAGGGAAAAATTCTTAGAGGATCTTATTAAAGCAGACAAAGGTACTAAGTCAGATTCATCCAGTGAATCCTTTAAATAAACTAATGAGGAAGACGCACCTGGTTCAACCAGTTCTGAAAAAGGTAATCTTGAAATCGATTCTGAATTTACTTCTGCTGATAAAAGATTTGTGTTGGTTGGGTCTGTTATTGATGTTGAAATACCTGGAAGGAAGATGGGTGGGAGAAAAGAAAGAATTCTTGAGAGAGAGGGAAAAGAAGATATGAGGGGATGTAGGGAGGATGGTACCACGCTGGTTATCTGTGGTCCCATTCCTGAAACTGTTGGAGAAAACGTCACTGATTTAGGGGGAAGCATAATTGAGGAAGCTGCAGCAGGTCTTGCAAGTCTGAAGAAAGGAACAAATGAACCTGTTTCATCGAGGGAAGAAACATTGGATGAAAGGTTGAAGAAACTGGGGGAGTCTTATAACCCTAAGAGAAGAAGGAATCAGAAACTCAAGAAGGCAACTCACCCAGTTCCTTCAAAGAAAAGAAAAATTTCTGAAGTTGCTGATGTTCCTGCTCCAAAAGTAAGAGCTACTCGTAGCACTGCGAGAGATGAAGAAGAGAAATTAGAAAAGGCTCTGAAGGAGAGCAAGAAGAAGAGGGCAGCAAAAGGAAAAACAAAAGCTAGAGAGCCTGTTGAGGCTATTGAGATTGAAGAGACTGGGTTGGACCTGGTCCAATAGGAGGAGCAACCTGCTCCAGGTGTGGCTGAGACACCAAAATCCACAAAGGCTAAGGCTTCTTCAAAGAAGTTAGCTAGGATGTCCTTCACACCAACAAGATTTGTTAAGAAGACTAGGGCCAAGCCAAAGAAAGTAAAAATTGTTGAGGATGATGATGCAGGCTGGAGTGGAGAGGAGGAGAAGGAAATTGGAGAGGTGACTGACAGAGTTACCATGTTTGGAAAAAGAACAATACTGAAAGGTAAGCTGGTGAAGGATTTAGAGAAGCCTGGAATGCAATATCTGATGGAAACTCTGGAGGTGCGAGGCTGGAAGGACCTGGTCCTTCGCATGGAAGGCAGGCTAGCAAGAGCTGAGTTGGTAGAATTTATGGGGAATGCCATTGTCAAGGAAGGCAGGGTCACCTCTATGGTCAAAGTAATTGAAGTTTCCTTTGATGTTAAAGAACTGGGTGTTATTATGAACATACCAGCTGAGGGCTATGAGGACTACACAAGGCAGAGATGGCCTTGTCTAGATGGGATGGCCTCAACAATCAACATCACCAGGTTCTTTAGTGATAGTGAGAAGGAGATTGAACCCAAGCCGGTTTACAAGAGTGAAATGAAGCCAGAGCACAAGCTACTCTTTGAGTTCGTCATCAAGTTCCTACTGCCTAGACAAGAAAGAAGGCACATGCCAAATTATATGGATCTTACCTTGATGGAATGCTTGTACAGGGGAAAGCAAATTAATTGGCCGGCTTTCATCATCCAACTCTTTGACAGAGTGGTGAATAGAACCAAAGCACACGCAATTCCTTATGGCTCATTCTGACAGCAGTGCTTGCACATTTTGGGGTTCCAGTAAAGAAGGCTGAGATGGCTACTACCAAAGACTATTTTGGGAAGGAAACTTTGCTTACATGTGAATACAATGTCAATGTTCCGGTGGATGAACTTGGTTCATCTAGGAAGCAACCAGTCAACAACAAAGTTAGAACTCTGGTGTAGGAAAATGAGATTAAGGATATGGAGATCCTTCATTTGAAGTCTCGTGTGATTGAGGTTGAAGCTGAGCGGGATGCTCTTAGGGCTGAATTAGAAAAGGAGAAAGAAAAGAACGAGGGTGTTCTTCAGCAGATGCTATCTCTCCTACAATCCAAGACCACAACCTCCTCTGCATCTTCCCATCCTTAGGCTTTTCAAAGCTTCCATAACCCCTCTTTAGACCAGTTATTCAGTTTCAGTTGCTTTTACTCTTTTTTTTGCTCATGGTTGGCTTGTTTTTGTTTTTCTGTATGGTGGTTGATTATCGTTACTAATCAATGAATTTTTCTTCTAGTTATTGACTTGTCTCAATTTCTTAGTTAGCTAACATTTATTGGCTTCTTGTGTTGATTAATCATGCTTTGCACTTGCAGTTGCCTCAATGGCCATGAGTAATAATTAATAAAACTGGTAAGTATATCATTTTGCAAACTTTTCGATGATGCCAAAAGGGGGAAGATATGTGCCGAATTTCTTTTCAAAATATTTTTTCAAAGTGATATTTATAACCTAATGAACCTGGATTCTCTATGATTAATGCTTAAAACCATACAAAGTGGTTGAAGTGTATACATGATTAAGCACAGAGTTTGTCATCATAAAAAATGGGGAATTTGTTGACCCATGTCACTGCATAGTTTTGAAGTTTGACAAATGACTGACCAGTTGAACCGGGTCCATCAGGGCACACATCTTGAACTAAATAGCTGGCACATGAACCTTATATGCTTAGGATATGTTTGTGAATATGAAATATCAATGAACCAAGAGATTGTCTCCTAATGCGAAAAGGTTGCAAACTGATGAGTTGATTGAAGTCGAATTCAGCAAGGAAAGTAATAAAATAAAAGAAGTTGAGTTTGGTACGAATTATGTTCACCCAGGTAGAATTGGACTAGAATTGGAAGACAAGCTCAACAACTGACTCTATAAATACTTGATGTATTTTTGCTGGAATTCTACACGCACAAAAGCTGAAGTGAATCAAAGTATGAAAGCAAAGTTCCCAGAGTTATTTTGTTAGCAGAATCATTGTGCGATCCAAAGGCTACAGTTCAACTAGAAGAACCAGTTCCATCTGATTTATTATTGAGTCTAGTTGATTGTAGTAGGAGTTTTAATATAGTATCTTTCAGCTTTCATAGAAGCAATTGTAATAGGTACGTATTGTTCAAGTTAGAGTTAACTTGAGGTGTGTAGAAATTAGCTAGGGGCTAGTTACTACAAAGGGATTAGAGTTAGTCCTAGGATTACAAAAGAGTTTATTTTGTAAGTCCGTTTGGCTCAGATTTTTAGTGAAGAGTTTGAGAAAATCCTACTGAGGAGTAGGTCGTGATTTTTCACCTTTTGAGCCAGGTGTTTTCCACGTAAAAATCTCTGTGTTTTTACTCTACTGATTTTTATTATTCCGCAATAGTAGTAGTTGGAACACCAAGAAGAACCAGGTTCTTCTACTGAGACAGCACTCGAAAATTGGGTACCACACAAAGTAACCTATCTTCTTGTGTGGTATTGAAGTCTAAAACATCAAAAAGAATACTCTCAAACCCGTACCACCCCGCGGGCAACAGGCAAGCGGAGTCCTCCAAAAAATCGATACTAAACATCATGAAGAAGAAGCTTGAGTACGCCAAGGGACCGTGGCCGGAAGTACTACCAGAAGTATTGTGGGCCTACCGAACAACTCCGAAAACGAGCACATGAGAGACACCCTACTCTTTAGTCTACGGGACCGAGGCAGTAATACCAGTCGAGGTCGGAGATCCTAGTCTAAGGTACTCCCATGAGAGCGGCACAAACAACGACGAGGGCAGAAGGCAAGCACTCGACGAAGAGATATGGCCTATATAAGAATGATTGCCCAAAAACAGCAAGTAGAACACTATTATAATAATAAAGCAAAGGTCATGCCTCTCAAAGTTGGGGACTACGTACTAAAAGCTAAAACTCAAGCGAGCAAAGATCCCAGAGAAGCAAGCTGGGAACAAATTGGGACGGTCCCTACAAAATCAAAGCAAAAGAAAATAAAGGATCAGTTCAACTATAAACAATGGAAGCAAATCTACTACCAAAAAACTGGAATATCAACCACCTCAAATACTTCAACTTCTAAGAGAAAAAGTGTCTCCCAAGTCGTACTCTTTTTTCCCTCACTTTAGTTTTGTCCCAGTTAGGTTTTCTCCGGGAGGTTTTTAATGAGGCGACGAATGGAACACTCCAATTCGAAGTACGTGAAGGCAAGGCCCTGGTTACTATTTCATTGCTCGAACTCTCACTATTCTCCAGATCGACCAATGAAGGGACTAGATAGATCGGGACTGGGACTGGAACGCCAACTGACACCCAAAAATCTATAAATTTCTCCAAGTATATAACAAATGCAACAATGTCAAGGCAATAATCTCTACACTTACCAGCACATTTTTCTTAAATTCAGGTTATGTTCAAACTTGTCCGAACTAACACCTGCCGGTCCTCGTCCATAATTAAATACAGGTTATGTTCGACCTTGTCGGAACTAACACCTACCGACCCTCGACCGTAATTAAATTCAGGTTATATTCGACGTTGTTCGAACTAACACCTGCCGGCCCTCGACCTTAACTAAATACAGGTTATGTTCGACCTTGTTCGAACTAACACCTATCGGCCCTCGACCATAACTAAATTCAAGTTATGATCGACCTTGTTCAAACTAACACCTACCGGCCCTTGGCCATAAACTAAATTCAGGTTATGTTCGACCTTGTATGAACTAACACCTACCGGACTTCGACCGTAAATAACTTCAAGTTAGTTCAACCTCACTCGAGCTAACACTTACCGGCCCTCGGCCGCAACTTAAACAAAAAGTTATGATTGACCTCGTTCGAATGAACACTTATCGATCCTCGGCCGCAATTTAACGAAAGGCCACAACCAAACAAGTCGAAAACCTCGGCCATGTTCCAACACACAAATAGCAAAAGCAAAAACATACAAGTACAGAAAAAAAACCACAGGAAAAGAAGCAGATACAGAGAACAAATTTGGCATTTCATATTTAAACATTTTTTACAAAGGCTCATGAAGACGTCGCCAAAAATACACAAAAGTCTACAAAAACGAGAAGAAGAAAAAAAACTACTGATCACCACCATCATGATCTTCTGCTCCTTCACCGCCTTGGCCACTGGTGCTCTCGTCATCTTGGTCCCCCTTGCCATCACCACCTTCGCCCTCCGGATATGCGGTATCATACCAGGAAGCCTCTTTAAGTCGATCTACACCTTCATTGGCCTCAGGCATAGCAGGATCATACCCATAAGCATGTCGACCTTCGTGGGCCTTCACACGAACACCTTCAATGGCTTCATCAGAAACGGACCCTGCCGCATGAAAATCTTGAAAGATATCTAACTAGGACTTGGCATGAATCCACTCCTCATATAATCCCGAGGAATGTTGGGAAAATCAGAAGTACGGGAAGAGGACGGATGTGCCAGTAATGGGGCCTTCTCGGCCTCCAAAGCAATCACTCGATCATTGAGAATAGAGGCCTCTCTTTCCAACTCCCTGATCCTTTCATCAAGTTGTTCTTCCTTGAACCTGGCCGTCGTCAAGTCATTCTCCCACTCAGAACGAAGATTTCTAATCACCACCTCAAGGGACTCTACCTTATTCAGAGCCTCCGACCGTTCCGCCTCTGTCTTTTCCAACTCTTCCACTTTCTTGATGACTTCACCATTAAGGACCTCCACGGATCTACTGACCTCAAGCTCCTCTTCCCTACTCCTCAACGTCCCCTCAAGGACAATACACTTATCGATCACTCTCACCAGCTCGTCATTCTTCTCCTCCAATTCATCACGAAGGGCATACAAATTTCCGCCCTCACCAAATCACCTGCGAAACTCCTGATATTTGTTGGGTACTCAAAATATTTGTTTTTCAACCTCACAAATATTTCCCTACACTTCTCCTCCCTTCGGGCACTTTCAATCTCCAAAATCACAGTCTGCAATCACAAAAAGAAAAAGAAGGAAAGCAAAAAGGAAAAGGTCCCTGCTAACGAAGACAAAAAGAGAAGATAAATCACTAAATACTCACCCTGAGAGAAAGACCGACTATGCTTTTCAACAAGGTGACATCGTCCAATTCTTTGAGGGTCTCACTCTTTATTTCGGAGCAAAGAGGGACAAGGGCAGGAACTACGTTCTCCATATTCTTTAGCAAATCACGATCTATAGGGATCGCAATGGTCCTCGTAGACCCCTCCAGCCTTACCTCAAGCTGGGTAAACCCTTCCTCCATCATCTTCAGGTCGTCATCATCAATTTCTGAACCCATCTCATAGCCTTCTTCAGCAACACCTTTGCCTCTCCCATCGGCTGGCAAAGAAGTATCCTGAACTGGCCGCGAAGTTGACAGCTCTTATTGCCGCAAAGTGTCGAAACCTCCAGTGGCCGGCCCTTCGGCCTCTGTCATCACAAAAGGGAGAGACATACCCATGTCGCCCTCTGCCGAGCTTGAAATCTCAGACACCAGCCCGACGTCATCTTAGATGATAATGGTCGTTGTCTTGCACAACGTAAAGTCACCCTCCATTAAGTCAATGGCCCGAGCAGTCCCATCACCAGTATCTATAGACCTCCTTTTACGAGGCATCAAATCTTCCTCACTGGGTACAAGTTCCTCCTCATCTTCGTCTACAAGGAGGCATGGTAAAGAGCCGAGGTGCCCACGACCGAGAAAGAATCAGGACAATATTCACCAACAGGGACACGAGCAGAGGCAACCACAACTGAAGAAGAAACCAGGACACGAGCCGAGGTGGACATAGTCGAGGAAGGGGCGGAAGTCGATGCCTTAGCGTGTTTCCTTTTTTAGAATGCAGGTGCGGGAGCTCTCGACTTCCTCGAGGACCCCCTAGATGAAATTAAGGGAAGTACAAAGGGAAAAGAAAGTAAGCTAAAGTAAACCACAAAAGAGAAATAACTAAGAGTCCAGAGACGAGAACAACTTACCAGTCGAAGGGAGATGGGGCCCAAGCCTTTCGAAGAAGCCCGACCACTCGTGTATCCCCATGGTGTGAGGAAGGAGCTCACAAGGGATAGAAGATTAGAACCATGGCCAACACGAAGGAAAATTGGATACCTACAAACAAAGAGGTGTGTACTTATGAGTACAAAAATTCAAGCCTTAGGGAAACCCTCCGTGTTGGCCACCATATCTTCAGTTATAACAAAGAAAATGTTGAGACAGAATTGGAGGTTAGCCTTGTCGTACATCTTCACCACCTAGCATTTACCTCCTCGGTGACGAAGATTCAACATCGTTCCCCTATAAAAGCTGGGGACGAATAGGTGCATCAAGTGTCGAAGTGTGAGCTCGACCTTAGCCAACTACGCAAATTTGGTAAGCATCCTTATATGTTTGTAGACATACGACACGAGCTGAGCCGGGCAAACACGTAGAAGCGACAAAATTCATCCGCCAGCGGAATAAAAGGAATAGTGTAGCCGACATGAAAGGGGTAGGCATAGATGGCGCAGTACCCAGGACGGTGGACCTGCACTGCGTCCCACCCGGCAGGGATCAACTCGGCGTGATTGGGAAGGCCATATTTAGCCTTAAGCTCCAACAAATCAGCCTCCTTCATCGTCTATTTAAAGGTTCCGAGCTTGAATTCAGTCAATTTCGAGAAATCAGACCTGGTATCGGGGTTACGAGGAACTATCTCCTCCACCGTGGGTAAGCTTCCATCCTCGATGGTAGCGGGAATGTTCTCTATATGAGGGGGAAACACTATAGCTAGAGGGACAACATCAATTCCCTCGCCTGGACTCAGAGGGTATGTTAGACTTGTTTTCAACAAAAGAGAGAGAGAGAGAGATACCAAACAACGGAGGATTAAAAATGACGAGAATCGCTGGAACAAGGGGAAAAATGCACAACAATAGAAGAAGAGGAAGAGGATATAGGGTTTTGATATAGGAAATCTATAAAATTTGAAATTACACCCTCACATCCCTTTTTATAAGGATTCAGGCATCGGAACTGAGAAACCAGCTCATTATTACCTAGCACCGGAACTGAAGCGGCAGGTCCAATCAGGAGTCACACGCAAAATGAAGCAGCGCATCGGGAATACGCGTCATGATGACGCCTGACATCGTGACTTCATCCTGATTCGTGGACAACACAAACTCTAACAAACCGACTCTGAAACGAAGCGTTCGAAGTTCGCGGCTCACGAAGGGCCATGTTGCCAGTTCGCACAATCATCATGACCCATTCAGCTCGCCCAATCATTTCGACCAAAATGAACAGAATTCGCTCATTAAGCTCGCCTGAGGCCAGCCTTAATAAGTAGAGAGACTAACTGTATGGGTCAAAATCTAGCATTAGAATATTCTTACCAAGATAATACTAAGGAGAAAGTTCCCATGTCGCCGTTCGTCGAAATGGCTCAAAGAAACATCGAAGTCTGTGATCAAAGATTCAACAAGGGCCATAGTCAATGTGTCAACAAGAGACGAGGTCGAGGTCGAATACGTTAGGCAGAGCTGTAATGACTAGTTTTCAAGATAGGATAATAGAGAGAATAATCTATTGGAAATTTTCTGTACTTGAACTTTTATGGTTTCTTAGAAGCATGTCCCATATAAATAGGAAAATGAGACATTGATAGGTGCATGTAATATTCAGTTGTAAGAACTCACTTTGATAAAAAGATTCTTTCTCTCTTACTAAGATACAAACACCATTACTAAGATTCTTGTTTATACTATTTCATACTTTTCCATCAGATCCGAGAATAACTCGAATATTCAAGGATTTGTTTGTCATTCATCATTGTCCGGAGTAACGTCCATCTATTTCATCCTTATTGGGTGAATCATTCCTCCTATTAACGTAAATGCCATTTATTGATATTCATTGCTATTAAACGCTACATTATTGCTCATGCTTTTTTAGAACAGTTATTGCATGTTGTCATTACTATTTGACCGAACCCATCTATTGCTTATTGCATCCTTGAAAGTTTCATCTAGAAATATTATTGTTAACTAAGATAAACCCCTAATTACATAAATGTAACTATTTGAACCAAGATACATAATTTTTGGTCGAACATGCATATACATTACCTTCCTAGACTTCATACTGTAGAAATACACTAGGTATATTATCATTATTGTTGTATATATAATTAAATAGATTATTATGCTGTGATCATTTTGCTAATATATGAATTNGGGGGGGGGGGGGGGGGGGGTTGGTGGTGAACTGGTGATTGGTAAAGAGAAATGGAGATAGGAAAAGCAATAGTATAGTTTGTCATGTTTGTAAAATGAGAAAGCCGCACATGTCTTCAATCCTCTAAATTGTACTCAGCGTATATCAATTGCTTAAAACAATTAGTCTAATCGTGGAGGTGGAGGGATATTCCAAAAGGTAGAGCTTTCAAATAAAAATATCATAACTAATTAGAAGTATTATTATTTACACCAAATTTAGTAATTTAATTATAGCAATTAAAATTAAAATGAGAATACATATTACTTATAGCCTATTTGGTCAAGCTTCTCAAAAGTCAAAAGTATTTTTTTTTTATTAAAAAGTGCTTTTTTATTACTAAAAAAATATTTATTTTTTAAAATTGAAGTGTTTGGTCAAGCTTTTAAAAGAAAAGAAAATGCGTTTGAGGAGAAGCAGAAGTAGTTTTGGAGAAGCAGTAAAAAGTAGTTTCTCCCCAAAAGCATTTTTTAAAAGCACCTTTGAGAGAAATACAATTAGAAACACTTTTTTTAAAAGTTTGGTCAAACACTAATTGCTGCTCAAAAATATTTTTAAAATTAATTAGTCAAACACAAACTGTTATAATCAAAAGTACTTTTGAGAGAAAAACACTTATCAAAATAAGCTGATTTTTAAAACTTGACCAAACAGACTATTAATCGTGATTAAATGATAATATGTATAAGAAAAATATATGTATTGCATTTTTTGGTTTAACGTAAACACCAACATAAACGAATTTATGAGTTAAACTTGACAGACCTTAAGTGACAAATGTGCGTAAGAAAGACATGTATCTTTTGTGTATAAACATTGGGAGAAACGATCTAGAAATTAAATTTGATGGGTTCGTGTGTTCGTTACTATATCTATCATTGGGTTTGACATAAAATATTTGTGGAACTTTTTGTAATTTTTATAATAATATGCAATATTTTCCCTATCAAGAGAAGGGAAAATATTTTCAAAAATTCCTTTTCAACATTTTTCACCCTATTCTCTATCCCCACCAACCCTCTACTAACCCACTCCACCCCACCTATCCCCTAAGCTCACCCCTCCCCCTACCCCTACCTCATCCCTACCTCCACCTTAAATAGAAATATTTTTAATAGTACTTTTTTCATGTTATAGATAGAGTATTTTTTTTAACAAATAAGTATTTTCTTCTCATGATATAATATTTTTTTAATTTTAAAAAAAAAGTACTTTCTTTTCATGATGTAGAAAAAATATTTTCTTTCATTTCAACAAAATAATGTAATAAAAAGTATTTTCTTTCATTTTAACAAAATGATTTAAAACAAGTATTTTATTTCATTTCAACAAAATGAATATTTTTTTTCATGATGTAGAAAATGTATTTTATTTCATTTCAATAAAATGAATATTTTATTTTCATATTGTAGAAATAGTACTCTCGTTTCAACAAAAAAAAAGAGTTTTTTTTTTAGTTATGAAGCCCAAATTTCAATCTTGTTTCTACGTAAAAAAGTAAAATAACACATTAGTTCCTTTAGTTTTGTGCGAATTTTTAGAAGAATAACTAAATTCTGGAAGAAAATAGAGTCTTGAAAATATTGGGCACTTTTTTTTTTGGGAGGGGGGGGGGGGGGGGAGCATAAAAAATTATTTTTCTAAAAAATATTTTCTACTTCCTAACCAAACATTAGAAAATATTTACCGAAAAATATTTTTCAATCACCTACCAAACAAGGAAAAATAAGTGATAAAATCATTCATTTTCCATGAAACATTTTCGTTTGTACCAAACATCACCCTAAATATTTGTTCATTTTCAACCTTTGACACCATCATTGCAAAGTTTTTGTCATGTAATAAAAAATGGAGGCATAATAACTCAATTAACTAGTAGCTTTATTGCTCTAATGGTTTAAATTTGGATACAATGAATTCCACCTAAATAAGTTCCTTCATAATGATGCATGTTTGTGTTTTGCCCGCACGAGTTCCCCCTTGTGTTTTAACCCAAAGTCTGAACATTAAAAAGAAATAATGATTTCCAATGTGATAATCTAATGTTGGAACGAAACATTTCATGTGAACATAAAATACAATGTGTTACACGACTAATTACTATTGTTCAGAACACAATAAGTATCTATTGTTGTTCAAAAAATAAAATATTAGTAGGACTTTAGTCGGTTCATAATTTATTTATACTGTGTCCGTCTCTAATAAAAGAGTACCCTTTTTTATGTACTTTACTACTACTATTACTACTACGTTATTAATAAGTTATAGAATATACTTTTACTCAACTTTAGCTAAAATTCTTTTATAAGACAAATAATTACTATTATAAAACTACTTATAAGAGAGTGAAAGGAAGCGTTAACCAAAAAGATATGCTTGCAAAAGTTTTTTCGAAAATTTATTATATACTACCTCAATATCTTTCCTGTCTCATAAAATAATTTGTTTAATGATTTTATCCTAATTAGTGAAATTATGTCATTTTCCACATTAATTGTGAGTATGTATTATCTATATAGACCGCAAAATAACAATTACCATATTTAATGGAAAGATATGACATAGTTGCAAATCAAACTAGCAAATTAAATATCCAAACTATCAAGATTCAAGGGCATATGCAAAAATATTATTCCAATAAAGACCTCCGCAAAAAAGAAACATATTTCTTTCCTCTTTTTTTTTTTTTTTTCTTTTTCCGAAAGCAAAATCTTTATTTGACTACATTTATTTTTTACTAGGAAACAAAGCTGGATGGGATTCATTACCAAAAAAAAAAAAAGAAGCTGGATGGGATTGGCAATATTATCCTTTAAAATGGGTAAATATGAAAAGAAGGCTAAAATATGGACAAGGAAATGTGAACCTCTGACTCGTAAATTAAATGTTGGGGCTTAAACCCATATTGCACATTAAAGCGCATCCATCCCCTCAACATAATCTCCCGTACCTTTGTGGATTTTTCCATATATTCCAAGTAATGAAATTTGTCCAAAATCTGGAGTTAATTATATATAAGTTGAAGTAGAAAAACAATTATCCTTTTTTCTTATATAAAAATATAGTGTTTGTTTTCTTTATATAGCGAGAAGAAAGGATAGCCACAGTACTAAATTTTTGCTTAACTTCAAAAAGTTACTGTATTTTACTTTACTTGTCTTTAATTACACTCGTTGCGCGTGTATTCAATCTCCAATGATAAATGCCGGGCTTTGCAAAAAAAAAAATTGGAATATATCTGAACATTATTCAATTGGAGTTCAAGCCAAGAAGGTACTAACAAAGTAATATGCCTCTTTAGAAGAAAGGAGCATAAGTATCGTAAAATTTTTATGTGACACTCAGTTTTTCGTTATCGATTGAATCTGTACTTACTTTAAAAAAATATTTAACCGATACTCAATCTTTTAGTAACTTCAGAGTTCTTTATGTTTATGGTTTTTTCGTCTTCTTAGTTGCAAAATGGATTGATGAAATTTATTATTGTTTTAACAATTTGATGATTGGGATATGCTTTTTATAATATTTGAAAGTTATATTTCAAATTTGAGCTCATTGATTTGGGGTGTTGATCACGCGCAACTATGCCTTATAAAAAGGACAAAGCGATCGCTGCAAATATATTCCGGCTAACAAGTCCGGATTCGAATCCCACAGGGAATTAACCTATCAATCACAGCTATTAGACTCACACAATTTCACGTAATTAACTTCCCAAGATATTTGAATGTAACGACCCGGTCTGTCGTTACGAAGAACTTGCATTTTTATTGCTGTCATTGACTTGTCATGGATTGGTTATTCTATTATTGATGTGTTAGAGCTGATAGGCTTGAAATCAGAATGGTTAAATGAGAATTCAGTAACTTAGTCTTTAAAAATAACCTTAAAACGGGAAAAGTCAACTGAGAGTTGACTTATTGGTAAACGACCTCAGAATGCGGATTCTATGGCTCGGATAACTTCGTTAGGTGATTTGGGACTTAGGAGTGTGTTCAGAATAATTTTGTGATGTCCGATGTAGAATTAGGCTTGAATTGGCGAAAATTAGTTTTTGGCGATTTTCGATCGGCAGTGAAAAATAGAATATCGGGGTCGGAATGGAATTCCGACAGTTGGAACAGGTTCGTAATTTCATTTTGGATATGTCTGCAAAATTTCAGGTCAATCGGAGTTGTTTTGGATAGTTTTGATATCGTTGGTGGATTTTAGAAATTTCAAAGTTCTTAGGCTTGAATCCGATGTAATTTTGGTGTTTTGAAGTTATATTTAGTGTTTTAAGGGTGCAACTAAGTTTGAATGATCATATGTGACGTGTTAGTATGGTTGGTTGGGGTCCCGAGGGGCTCGGGATTGATTTCGGGTGATTAACAGATTCATTTGGACTTGAGTACATATCTGGTTTTCTAGTTTTTGCACAACATCAATTTCTTCATTGCGATCGCATGGGAAGTGGTGCGATCGCGGAGAGTTAATTTTGGGCATGCTCAGGTTGTGCTGTGCGATCGCGATCAAAGGCCCGCGATCGCGGAGAAGGGGGAGTGGGGTCAGTGCGGTCGCGTGTCCCGGGTGCGATCGCGTAGAGAGTTTGGGGCGCGTGGGGTCGGCTGGAGAAACACACTGTGCGATCGCGAAGGAGGAGGAAGAGTGTGATCGCGTGAGATTTACCGCGATCGCGGAGAGTAAATCACTGGGCAGTTATAAAATAAACCCTCCGCGACCTAAACCCTTTTTTACACCATTTTTGTACGGACAGAGAGCTTTGCGGGCGATTTTTGAAGAGGAAAATCAGTGTTCTTCATAGAGGTAAGTGTTTTGATCATTAAAACTCGTTTATGGGTGATTATAGGACATAATCTCAGCATTTAATTCATGAAAATCAATAGAAAAAGGTGGGTTTAAGGCTTGAGATTATGAGACCTTTAGGGGTCAATTTGAGGGGTCAAACGGACCCCGAATTTGATATTTTTTATATGTATGGACTTGTGAGATGATGAAGAACATTTTTGTATAAAAATTTCTGAGTTTTGGGATGCGGTCCCTGGGTTGGGTTTTGACCAATTTCGGATTTTTGAGCTAAATTTGATATCTTTCGATTGGAATTCGTTCCTTAAGCATATATTGATGATAAAAATCCGAACTTGGTAGATTTGGAGCCTTCAGAGGTTGATTCAAGAGGCAAGCGCATTGCGAAATAGTTTTCGGGCTAGTTTTGAGGTAAGTAATGTCTTTAAATCCTGTCTTGAGGGTATGAAACCCCGGACTATGCACCCTTTCACGGGTTTTGGAATGCAAAGGTTGAAACTTTAGAAATATATTCCCTATTTAGGCGACTATTGAGTTGCTAAATCGATTTTTAAGCCTATGCTTAATAGTATTGATATACTTTGATATGATTTGGGCTGTAAGCCATGTTTGGGGCCTAGTGCCGATCTGTTTACCCCTTGGGGGCTGTTTTCACTGTTTTCCTCACTTGATATGTTATGATATTTACTCAGTCTTTTCTTGATAATTTTTTTGGACACTCAGAGTATTTTGAAACTATTTCTTAAAAATGAAACACTAATTTTAGGTCGAGAACCCGGTATATTTATGGCCTGAAGGGCAAGTTGAGAGTGTATGACTGAGTGAGGCTGCGAGACTATATTGTGAGGATTCTATGATATGAGTGAGGATACGGGCCTATATTGTGAGTGATTTATGCCATGATATGGCGTGTTATAGCGCTTGGGCTGTTGGAGCTCCTCCGGAGTCTGTACACACCCCCAATGAGTGCAAGTACCTAAGGAATGATGCCCGCGGGGCTTATGCTGAGTGACTGTGAGGATGCCTGATGGGCTGTTACTGAGTGACTGTGAGGATGCTTGATGGGCTGATATTGAGTGATGGTGAGGATGCCTGATGGGCAATGGT
>ML350452.1:0-29958 GCA_005239505.1 Nicotiana paniculata | reverse complement strand
TTAGGGGATGATTTGAGGGGTCAAACGAACTCCGATTTTAGAGTTCTTTATATGTACGGACTCATGTGATGATGAAGAAAAGTTTGGTATAAAATTTGTCGAGTTCCAAGACACGGTCTCGGGGGTCGGGTTTTGGCTAATTTTGGGTTTTGTGCTAAAACTGGTATTTTTCAATTGGAATTCATTACCTTAGTATAATTTGATGAGAAAGATCTGATATTTATAGATTTGGAGCACTCAGAAGTTGATTCGAGAGGCAAGCGGGTTGCAGAGTAGCTTTTCGGGCTAGTTTGATATAAGTAATGTCTTTAAATAATGTCCTGAGGGTATGAAACCCCGGACTTTACATCCTTTCACGGATTTGGAGTGACGCACACACTGGATGACGAGTGTGGGGCATGCACGAATTGGAAATTTGGAAAAATGTATCTTTTAAGGAAACTATTGAGTTGCGAAACCTCTTTTAAAGCATATGGTTATTAGTATTACTATCTTTTGTTATACTTGGGCTATAAGCCATGTTTGGGGCCTAGTGCCGATCTATTTTAACCCCTTGAGGGCTATTTTATTGATATTCCTCACTTTGAAACTATGATTTTACACTCAGTCTTTCTTGTAAAATTGTTGACACTCTTATTTGATAATATTAGTATTTCTTGAAATGAGATACTATTTTGGGTCGAGAACTCCGTTTTATTTATTGCCCGAATGGCATGCTGAGAGTGTCTGACTGAGTGAGGCCGAGGGCCATTATTGTGAGGAGCTTATGATATGAGAGAGGCTGAGTGCCTGAGAGTGATTGATGCCATGATTTGGCTGTTTTATAGCGCTTGGGCTGTAGGAGCCCCTCCGGAGTCTGTACACACCCCCAGTGAGCACAGGTACCTACTGAGTGCGAGTGCCGAGTGATGAGTGATTGGGAGGCATGAGTGACAGTGAGGTTGCTCGCGGGGCTAATACTGCGTGATGGTGAGGTGCTGAGGGAAATTGTTACGAGTGATGATTATCAGTAATATCAGTTTGAAAAACGAAGTGAATCGTAGTCAAAACTCAGTAAAATATCATCATAAAACTGAGTGATGGTGAGGTGCTGAGGGAAATTGTTACGAGTGATGATTATGGCCCGAGGGGCAGTTTTATGATGATATTTTACTGAGTTTTGACTACGATTCACTTCGNGGATTTTATGGAAACTGGGTTTCGAACTTATGTATACTGTATTGAGACTTGATGTTTTACTGTTTTGTGGATTGGTGTTTTTGTGATGTGTGTTCATATACTTCAGACTGTGATTTATTTTCATTACTACTGAGTTGGCGTACTCATTATTACTCCATGCACCCTTGTGTGCAGATCCAGGTACTGGTTCGGAGCAGTAGTCGTCCGAGCTTGTTGTCATCAGTGTTTGGGATTTCGTGGTAGTTGTCCAGTGTCCACAGCTTATCCACTTCCCTTATTCATTTAGTACTTAGTATTTGATTCATAGACATTATTATTACATTAGCAGAGTTAGTTTATTTCTTAGATGTTCGTGATCGGTTGACTCCAGTCTTGGGGGATTTGTTTAGACTGTTAGATTATTATTGCGGCGTAAAGACTTAAAGAAATTATTTTATACTCTGTTTGTTGATTATTATTGATTTTCGAAATATAGATCAAATGTGTAGTTATGTGATGGTTGGCTAGCCTAGTTCCACGATAGGCGCCATCATGACCTATTAGGATTTGGGGTCGTGACAAGTTGGTATTAGAGCTCTAGGTTACACAGGACTCAACGGTCATGAGCAGGTTTAGTAGAGTATTGAGGATCGGTATGGAGACGTCTGTACTTATCTTCGAGAGGCTTTCACAACTCTTAGGAAAAAAGAAATCTCATTTTCTTGAACTCTTTCGTGCCAATCTATTGGCTCTTGAAATCTAAACTCATGTTGTTTCATTCTCTCACAGATGGTGAGGACACACATTACTGATCAGGGTGACCAGGCACCAGCCAGACCCACAAGGGGTCGGTGTCATGGTGGAGTTAGGGGACCAGCCCGTGCAGCAGCCTGGACAGTACCACAAGATCCCTCTGTCATTCAGGATCAGGTTCCCGCCGAGGGTACTCTAGCGGGACAGGCTCAGGCACTGGCAGTGCCTATTGTTATTCAGGGTCTTCAGGAGACCCTGGATCAGATATTGACAGTGTGTACCAGTTTAGCTCAGGCAGTTTCTATGTCTGCTACTGCCATTGCAGCTCAAGCCGGGGGAGGCATTCAGACTCCAGCTGCCCGGACACCTGAGCCGGATGTACGGGGTATTCAGGCACCGGGGGTAGTCCCAGCCCAGCCGGTTTCCCCAGTTCAGGACTATGTGGTTCCATCTATGCCCGAGGACGAGCAGTTAGACTAGAGAGGTTCAGTAGACTTCAGCCTCCGACTTTCAGCGGCATAGAGGGTGGGATGCCCAAGGTTTTCTGGATAAATGCCATAGGATACTATGTACTGCGGGTATTTTGGAGACTAGTGGGCTCGTTTTCTACATTTCAATTTGGTGGTGTTGCTTTCACTTGGTGGGAGGCATTTGAGAGGTGTAGGCCGGTTGGTTCAGCACCACTCACCTGGCAACAGTTCTCCACGATCTTTTTGGAGAAGTATGTTCCTCAGTCCCACAGAGAGGAGCAACGCAGGCAGTTTAAGCAGCTGCGCCAGGGAGATTTGTCAGTTACTCCGTACGAGATGAGGTTTTTCGAGTTGGCTAGACATGCTTCTGAGTTAGTCCCTACTGATAGGGAGAGGATCAGGAGATTTGTAGATGGTCTCACGTATCAGCTTCAGATTTTGATGACCAGGGAGAGAGTGTCTGGAGCCACATTTGAGCAGGTAGTTGACATTGCTCAGGACATTGAGTCGGTTCGTAGGAAGGAGCGTGAGGAGAGGGAGGCCAAGAGGCCTCGGGGATCAGGTAGTTTCAGTGGTGCCCCTTCTAGAGGACAGTTTCAGCATAGCTGAAGTCATCCATTTAGACCTCCACAGCCAGCTCGCCCAGCTTACAATGGAGCATCTTCGTGGCAGGGTCCCTGCAGTTCTCATCGTGGACGTTCATATTTTAGTGTCCTTCCAGCTCAGAGTTCCTCCAGAGCATCATCATATCAGGGTTCTTTTATGCATGGTTCATCCGATGGTTATCATGGTGGCAGAGGTTCTCATCAGTCTCCATCTCTAGCTCCACATGGTTGTTTTGAGTGTGGAGAGTTCGGACACGGGTGGAGGTAGTGTCCTCGTCGTCCTGGTAGTTCATCTCAGTAGAGGGTTCAACCCTCGACTTCAGCCCCAATCACTTCACCACCTACCCAGGCAGCTAGAGGCCGCCCTAGAGGGGGAGGTCGAGCAGGTAGAGGCCAGCCACGTATTTATGCACTTCCAACCAGGCCGGATTTTATGGCCTCTGATGCAATGATCGCAGGTATTGTCTCAGTCTGTTGCCGAGATGCTTTGGCTTTATTTGACCCTATTTTTACATATTCCTATTTTTCTTCATATTTTGCCCATATTCTGGATATGCCCTATGAGTCTTTAGTTACCTCTGTTCATGTGTCGACTCCGGTGGGTGATACTGTTGTTTTGGACCATATGTATCGGTCGTGTGTGATATATATTGGGGATCTCGAGACCCGATTGGACCTACTGTTACTCAGTATGGTCGATTTTGATGTGATTCTGGGCATGGATTGGTTATCCCCAGGTCATGATATTCTCGATGGTCACGCTAAGACCATGACCCTAGCTATGCCCGGAGTTCCGAGAGTTCAGTGGAGAGGGTCTATAGAGCATGTGCCTAGCAGAGTGATTTCTTATTTGAAGGCTCACCGTATGGTTGAGAAAGGGTGTGAGCATTATCTTGATTTTGTGAGGGATGTTAGTAGTGAGACTCCTTCTGTTGATTCTGTTCCCGTGGTCCGTGATTTTCCGGACGTATTTCCTGAAGACCTTCCAAGCATGCCACCTGACAGGGATATTCATTTTGGTATTGACCTGGTGCCAGACACCCAACCTATCTCTATTCCACCTTAACGTATGGCACTAGCGGAGTTGAAAGAATTGAAAGAGCGCTTCAGGAACTCTTATNAATAAGGTTACGGTGAAGAACCGGTATCCTTTGCCCCGTATTGATGACTTGTTTGATCAGCTTCAGGGAGCTAGGGTGTTCTCCAAGATCGATTTGAGGTCGGGGTATCACCAGTTGAAGATTTGGGACTCTAACATTCCGAAAACTGCTTTCAGGACCAGATATGGTCATTATGAGTTTCTGGTTATGTCATTTGGGCGGACCAATGCCCCAGCCGCGTTCATGCAATTGATAAACAGCGTGTTTCAGCCTTACTTTGATTCTTTCATCATTATATTCATTGATGACATCCTGGTTTATTCCCGTAGCCAGGAGGAACATGCTCAGCACTTGAGGATTGTGTTTCAGAGGTTGAGGGAGGAGAAACTTTATGCAAAATTCTCCAAGTGTGAGTTTTGATTTGGTTCAGTAGCTATCTTGGGGAACGTGGTGTCTAGTGAGGGTATTCAGGTTGATCTGAGGAAGATAGAGGTGGTGCAGAGTTGACCCAGACTGTCCTCAGCTACAGATATTAGGAGTTTCCTTGGTCTGGCGGGATATTACCGTCTATTTGTGGAGGGATTCTCTTCTATTGCTTCGCCTTTGACCAGATTGACCCAGAAGGGTGCTCAATTCAGATGGTCTGATGAGTGTGAGGAGATCTTTCAGAAGCTCAAGTCAGTATTGATCACAGCTCCGGTACTAGTTTGTCCTACTAGTTCGGTCCTTACATAGTCTATTGTGATGCTTCTAGAATTGGTTTGGGAGCGGTATTGATGCAGGACGGTAGGGTGATTGCCTATGCGTCTAGACAGTTGAAGGTGCACGAGAAGAATTATCTAGTGCACGATCTTGAGTTAGCTGCCATTGTTCATGCCTTGAAGATTTGGCGGCATTATTTGTATGGAGTGCAGTGTGAGATTTTCACTGATCATCGTAGTTTGCAGTATCTGCTGAGGAAGAAGGACTTGAATTTGCGTCAGAGGAGATGCTTAGAGCTTCTCAAGGATTATGACCTCACTATTTTGTATCAGCCGGGGAAGTCCAATGTAGTGGTCGATGCTTTGAGTCGCAGGGCTGAGAGTTTGGGGAGTCTAGCTTACCTTTCAGCAGCAGAAAGACCTTTAGCACTTGATGTTCAGGCTTTAGCGGGTTAGTTGGTTAGATTGGATTTGTCAGACCCTCTGCGGGTATTAGCAAGCATGGCTTCCCGGTCTTCCCTTTATGATCAGATTAGAGCTCGGCAGTATGATGATCCGCATTTGTTAGTACTTCAGGACAGGGTCCGTCAAGGTGATGCCAAGGATGTGACTATTGGTGATGACGGTGTTATGAGGATGCAGGTCCGTATTTGCGTGCCCAATGTGGAGGGCTTTGAGAGTTGATATTAGTAGAGGCCCACAGCTCGCGGTATTCCATCCATCCGGGTGCCGCAAAGATGTATCAGGATCTGAGATAGCAGTACTGGTGGAGGCGGATGAAGAGAAATATTGTTGAGTATGTAGCACGGTGTCTCAACTGCCAGCAGGTCAAGTATGAGCACCAGAGACCAGGAGGATTACTTCAGAGGTTAGATATTCCGGAGTGGAAGTGGGAGCGGATCACTATGGACTTCGTAGCTGGGCTTCCACGAACTTCGGAGGGTTTTGATGCTATTTGGGTCATTGTGGATATATTGACCAAGTCCGCGCACTTCATTCCTGTTGGTACTACTTATACTTCAGAGCGGTTAGCTGGTATGTACATCAGGGAGATTGTCCGATTGCATGGGGTTCCAAATTCTATCATCTCTGACAGAGTTACTCAGTTCACATCTCAGTTTTGGAGGGCCGTGCAAAGAGTTATGGTTACTCAGGTAGAGTTGAGCACAGCATTTCATCCTCAGACCGACGGGCAGTCGGAGAGGACTATTCAGATTTTAGAGGACATGTTGGGGGCCTGTGTGATTGATTTTGGTGGCTCATGGGATCAGTTTCTGCCACGAGCGGAGTTTTCATATAATAATAGCTACCAGTCCAGTATTCAGATGACCCCATACGAGGATTTATATGGTAGGAGGTGTAGATCTCCGGTTTGTTGGTTCGAGCCCGGTGGGCACAGATTTGATTCTGGATGCGTTAGAGAAGGTGAAGTTGATTTAGGAGCGACTCCGCACGGCGCAGTCTAGGCAGAAGAGTTACGCGGACCAAAAGGTCTGGGATGTGTCTTTTATGGAAGGTGATAAGGTACTGCAGAAGGTATCACCCATCAAGGGTGTTATGAGGTTCGGAAAGAGGGGAAAGCTGAGTCCACGGTTTATCGGTCCTTTTGAGTTACTTCAGAATGTTGGAGATGTGGCTTATAGACTTTCCTTTCCACCCAGCCTATCGAGTGTTCATCCGGTATTTCATGTGTCGATGCTCAGGAAATATGTTGGTGACCCGTCTCATGTGTTAGACTTCAGCACAATCCAGCACGAGGGTGATATGTCATATGAGGTAGAGCCAGTAGAAATTTTGGATCGTCAGGTGAGAAAGTTGAGGTCCAAGAATATAGCTTCAGTGGAAGTATAGTGGAGAGGTTAGCCAGTGGAGGAGGCTACTTAGGAGACCGAGCGAGAGATGCAGAGCAGATATCCTCACTTGTTTGAGACTCCAGGTATGTTTCTAGACCCGTTCGAGGACGAACGTTTGTTTAAGAGGGGGAGAATGTAACGACCCGGTCGGTCATTACGTAGAACTTGCATTATTATTACTGTTATTGCCTTGTCATAGGTTGGTTATACTGTTTATGATTTGTTAGTGTTGGTAGGATCGGAATCGGAATGGTTGTAGTAAGAATTTAGTCACTTATTGGTAAACGACCTCAAAATGCAGATTTTATGGCTCGGATAGCTTCGTTAGGTGATTTGGGACTTAGGAATGTGTTCGGAATAATTTTGTAATGTCCGGTGTAGAATTAGGCTTGAATTGGCAAAAGTTAGTTTTACGTGATTTCCGGTCAGCAATGGAAAATAGGCTATCGGGGTCGGACTGGAATTTCGAAAGTTGGAACAGATTCGTAATGTCAATTTGGATATTTCTACAAAATTTGAGGTCAATCGGATGTGTTTTGGATAGTCTCGGCATCGTTAGTGGATTTTAGAAATTTCAAAGTTCTTAGGCTTGAATCCGACGTGATTTTGGTTTTTTGATGTTATTTTTGGTGTTCCGAGAGTGCAACTAAGTTTGAATGATCATTCATGATGTGATGGTAAATTTGGTTGGGGTCCCGAGGGGCTCGGGATTGATTTCGTGGGTTAACGGGCACTTTTGGACTTAGAAAAATAGTTGTTTTGCTGGTCTGTTGCAGGTGTGAAATTCTTCTATGCGATCGCGGGGTGATGTATGCGATCGCATAGGCTAGTTGTGAGGCAGCAGGTTTTGTTCTATGTGATCGCCTTCGTCGGCCCACGATTGCGTGAGTGAGGGAAGTGAGAGTTGTGCGATCGCGTGGGCTCTTGTGCGAATGCATAGGGTGTGGGCGTGTGGGCTGGGCTGGGTGAGCTAACGCTGTGCGAAAAAGGAGCATGGGCTGCGATCGCATGGGGGAGCGTGGTCAGTGCTAAGAGATCGCGTTGCTCCTCATGCAAACGCACAAAGTAAGTCCCAAATCTGGGCAGTGTATTTAAATAGCCCATCCACGACCATAACCCACTTTTCCACCATTTTTGAACGGGAAGAAACTTTTGAGGCGATTTTTAAGAGAGGAAATCGTTGTTATTCATTGAAGTAAGGATTTTGGACCCTAAAACTCTATTATATGTGATTAAGGATCAAATTATCATCGTTTAATTTTTGAAAATTAGTAGAAAAAGATGGAATTAGGGCTTGAGATTATGAGACTTTTGGGGGATGATTTGAGGAGTCAAACGAACTCCAATTTTAGAGTTCTTTATATGTACGGACTCGTGAGATGCTAAAGAACATTTTGGTATAAAATTTGTCAAATTCCGAGATGCGGGCCCGGGGGTCGGGTTTTGGCTAATTTCGGGTTTTGTGCTAAAATTGGTATTTTTCAATTGGAATTCATTCCCTTAGCATAATTTGATGAGAAAGATCTGATCTTTATAGATTTGGAGCACTCATAAGTTGATTCGAGAGGCAAGCGGGTTGCAGAGTAGCTTTTCGGGATAGTTTGAGGTAAGTAATGTCTTTAAATCATGTCCTGAGGGTATGAAACCCAGGACTTTACATCCTTTCATAGATTTGGAGTGACGCACACACTGGATGACGAGTGTGGGGCATGCATGAATTGGAAATTTGGAAAAATGTATCTTTTTAGGAAACTATTGAGTTGCGAAACCGCTTTTAAAGCATATGGTTATTAGTATTACTATGTTTTGTTATACTTGGGATGTAATCCATGTTTGGGGCCTAGTGCCGATGTGTTTTAACCCCTTGAGGGCTATTTTACTGATATTCCTCACTTCGAAACTATGATTTTACACTCAGTCTTTCTTGTGAAATTGTTGACACTCTTATTTGATAATATTACTATTTCTTGAAATGAGATACTATTTTGGGTCGAGAGCCCCGTTTTATTTATTGCCCGAATGACATGCTGAGAGTGTCTGACTGAGTGAGGTCGAGGGCCTATATTGTGAGGATGTTTTGATATGAGAGAGGTCGAGTTCCTGAGAGTGATTGATGCCATGATTTGGCTTGCTTATAGCGCTTGGGCTGTAGGAGCCCCTCCGGAGTCTGTACACACCCCCAGTAAGCGCAGGTACCTACTGAGTACGAGTGTCGAGTGATGAGTGATTGGGAGGCATGAGTGACAGTAAGGTTTCCCGCGGGGCTAATACTAAGTGATGGTGAGGTGCTGAGGGAAATTGTTACGAGTGATGATTATGGTCCGAGTGGCAGTTTTATGATGATATTTTACTGAGTTTTGACTATGATTCACTTCATTTTTCAAACTGATATTACTGAGAGTTTTACTGAGATATATTGAAAATATACTTGTTTAAAAAGGATTTTATGGAAACTTGTTTTCGAACTTATGTATACTGTATTGAGACTTGATGTTTTACTATTTTGTGGATTGGTGTTTTTGTGATGTGTGTTCATATCCTTCAGACTGTGATTTATTTTCATTACTACTGAGTTGGCGTACTCATCATTACTCCCTGCACCCCTGTGTGCAGATCTAGGTACTGGTTCGAAGCAGTAGTCGTCTGAGCTCGTTGTCATCAGCGTTTGGGATTTCGAGGTAGTTGTCCATCGTCTACAGCTTCTCCACTTCCCTTCTTCATTTAGTACTTAGTATTTGATTCATAGAAATTATTATGACATTATCAGAGTTAGTTTATTTCTTAGATGCTCGTGATCGGTTGACTCCAGTCTTGGGGGATTTGTTTAGATTGTTAGATTATTATTGCGGCGTAAAGACTTAAAGAAATTATTTTATACTCTGTTTGCTGATTATTATTGATTTTCGAAATATTATAATAGATCAAATATGTAGTTATGTGATGGTTGGCTAGCTTAATTCCACGATAGGGGCCATCACGACCTGTTAGGATTTGGGGTCGTGACATGCAGGAAGTGTCAGAGGATGGTTAAATTTCTGCAAGGCCAAGCGTGAGAAGCAGGAATCGAAAGATTGCTTAGAGGAGTGGGGCAGAGTAGAAAAATAGGTTCAGTGGCAGGATAACTACACACCTTAAGGAAAGTTTGGAAGGATTCTGGAATTTTAGTGGATGGTGATAGGGTTACATGCTTAATTTGAATTGTTGGCTATTATACGACGGGAGATTTGGATGCAACAGGAAGAATTTGATCGATATGAAGAAGGATACAAAGTAACTTTGAATTGGAAGCTATTGTCGCACATTTAGTTAAGGTCCATAAGGAGTGAGCGGACTGGTAAAGTTGGTGAAGGAGAAAGGGGCTTGATGTCGTAGTAATTGTACCCCGTGTAGCGACATTGGAAGATGTCGGCATGTAATTTCCATAGGTGGGTTATCTCCTGTGATCAGGTCAGCAGTCACGTGGTTGGTGAATCTTCTGCGAAGAATTCTACTGACTATCCAGCAATAGGTCGAATATGTGAATGCCGATAGAGATGCAGAGTGCTCATGAAATACGAAGGATTTCGAGGAATTTGGCGAAGTAGTGGCGCAAGATCAGTTCATCAATGTAGGAAGAATCTTGGTGGGTTCCAGAGTTGTGTAATAGTATCTTTAAGCTAAGTGGGAGAGTCACACCGCCTACGGTTGGAGGGCATGGTCATCTATTTGTGAGGTTTCTGGGTATTAGCATATTGATGGGTTATTACAGCTAAGGAAAGAGAACATAAGTGGTAATTTGAGAAAAGGAAATGATAAAGGTGTGTTATAGTTGACCTTATTGAGTCATGTTCGGCTTTGGGAAGACTCAGGATTTATGCTTCATACATAGGTGATTTACAAGGGATGTGATTCAGTCGGGTGCTTTATTAAGATGGGTGTTCATGTGCCAACGGATCCTGGGAGTTGATTATATTTGGGACCAAGCCAGAGTGGGTGACTCTCAACAACGGTCCTAGTGAATTCAAAAAAGGGTTAGAATGCGGTGCCTAAGGATTTCAAGCCCGCGGTATGGTTGAGAATCGAGTTTTTATAGCGGATTATGATAAGAGGCTCGGAATGTTCTATGATATTTTTGGCTTGCAGTGCAGCATTTGGGAGGAATGAGAGAAATGACTTCGGATTCGTAGAGGAATTTTCAGAATGGGTGTAACATTCGAGGATGCGAATATGCGCACCAGGAAGGTATGAGATGTTCGTGGGTCTGGAGACAATGTGGTCTCATGGAATGGGGTCACTCGGGATGAGTGCGGATTTAGGTTCATGATGTAAGGAATGGAGCTATTATTATTTCTAAGTCAAGTTAAGGATAAATTAAAAAAAGTTAGATTGGTTAGCCATGGTTGAATTGGAATGATGTCGGTAGTGATCAGTTCCTCCAGCGAGGTTAGATTATGCAGGTGATTTGTGGCGGTGCGTGCGGGGATCGACGGCTGCCATAATTGGTTCTATCTAGGAGTATTCAGGTATTAGGTCATGTGGTGTGTAGGTGGATCCCAAAAGGGTTATGGTAGTTTAGACCACTACTTGAGGATTTGCGTGTTCTACGGTTATGGGAATTCACTCGCGTGTTGCTATGGTTCTCTTGAAATGAGCTAAGTAAAAAGTTTCTATAAGATGAATGTTTACCGTATTAGTGGTTCAGGGGTGATGGTGAAATTCTTGTGCTATCACATATTGGCATGTTAGGTGAAATGAGCGGTATGAAATTGAAAGTGAGGATCAAGGTTGCGGTTCGGTGTTGGCAAGGGTGTCGCGAGATGGGATGAGAAGGACAGAGATTTGAGTGTTTAGAGTAAGATGGTATTGTCTTCAGCACCACCTGAGATAGGTGTTTGTGTAAGAGGCTTGCGTTCTAGTTGCGGATTCTTGATTTGCTTTACAACATTTGTATAGCCGGTGGTGTGGAGGTGCAGGCTTGTTACCTGGTGCACGAGGTCGTGAAAGTGCATTCTACGGGAAGATTGTATAAGGGTGACATGTAGTCACTTGATTGATTGAAGATTTAAACCAAGTATGAAGAATGTGGTAAGATCGCTTATTTGAGAATTTATGCCTGGAGGGCGCTCGGTTCATTTGGTTGGATTGTGGGAGTTTGTCCCAGCTATGATGGTTGTTCTTGTGTGTTATGAGAAAGAGTGGGCTATTATGGACCCAAGAAAGGCTATTAGCCTAGTTCGGTGCGATCAGAGTCGGCTTGAGGACAGTGAATTAATTTAATTATGAATATGGGCTCTATATCATGCCAGATATGTTCATTTCAGCATAGCGCTCCTCATGGAGGAGTATTCGGATGATGAATGTTGTTTTCTTGTCGGCTATTTCATGTAATGTTATATTGTGCCGTGTGAGTTTTGTAACGACTTGATAAATTTCTTATGTGTTGAGGTTCCGCGTAGCAATGGTGTTATGTGAGCAGGATGGCTCTTGAGATTCAGATTATATATCGCACCTCAGTTGTGCTTGAGTTTTGTAGCATATGGCGCTATCTCTCTCCCCAGTGTTGGTATTATGCACTTAGTACGCTTGTGACAATATTCTGTATTTTGTTATAATGAGAAATTTAGCATGGTATGTATCTCCTTATGTTAATTCTATGTGTAGATCGGGTGGCATGTCGCCACGGGTATGTCGTTTGGATTGGGTTGCACGCTGCAACAGTGTGATGATGAGTACAGTTTTTATATTCCATCTTTTTGTGTTTTGTTTCCCCCAAAACAATTCATATTAGTTACGTGGGTAGAGTAGTTCCTTCCAGAGTTCATTTTCCTTATGTATCACGTTCGAGTCGTGGCTTGTTGGCACATTGTGGCATTGTGTGAGAATGTTGGTCATGTCTGGGGTGGCTTATTGCCTGAGCAACTCGTACTGGGTGAGACGAGATTTTTGGATCTAGGATCAGTGCAATCGAATTATAGGAAGTATATTAAAGAGCAAATGCCATTATTTGGTTCATAAAGATGTAATGGTTCCTGTCAGGGTATAGACCCAATGATTTTTTGACTCGGCAGTTGGTTATGAATTTCTACGCATCTCTTTCGTCGTGGTGGTCATGTAAAATTTGGGGCAAGATGTATATAGGTCGTGAGATGCATTGGGAGCATCAAATTCGCGAAATTTTGGCTATTAATATCAAAGAATGTTACTATGGTTAGGTGAATTATGCGGCGTATGGTGTTTATTCAGCACAGTCATGCAATGATATTCTGGTACATCGTGTGGTGATTGATATTGTGTTCGTGTGTTGGAAACAGACCTGGTAGAAAATTCTGAGTGTTGGAATTTGGCTCTAAGGCTTATTGGGCTAAGTAAAAAATGGAAATCCTCAGATTGTTCGAGATAATGTGCTCAACTGAGTGGTGGTAGCACGGGTAGGTGTGTGTGGTGTTAAACAGTAATTCCAGATTACTCCATCACAATTCGTAGCACGTTCGAGGACGAACATATGTCTAAGTGGGAGAGAATGCAACGGTCCGGCCGGCCGTTTTGGGCTCTAGCGCGTCGTTCAGTAGTTTGAGGCCATGAGTACCTTCACTTCAGGTATTATGACTGGTTCGCATGGTCGGAATTGAATTTCGGGAGTTTTGGAGTTGAATTGTAAAGTGAATTCTCGTTTCGAAAGCTTTAAGTTGGAAGAATTGACTAAAATTGAATTTTTGAGTAAACGACCTCGGATTCGGGATTTGAAGGTTCCAACAGGTTCGCATGTTGATTTCGGACTTGGGCGTATATGCGGATCGGATTTTGGATGAACTAGGAGCGTTTCGGCGTCTATTGTGGAAGTTAGCATTATTTTTGGAAGAATTTCATAAGTTTGGGTTGAAGTGCATTTCAGTGTTATCGATGTCCGTTTGGGATTCCAAGTTTGGGAATGGCTCCGCGTGGTGATTCTGGTATTGGGAGCGCGATCGAAAGTGGATTTGGAGGTCCGTAGGTCATTTTGGAGTCATTTGGCTAAAGTTTGAAATTCAAAGGTTTTCGAGGAGTTGTACCGGAAATGAACGTTTGATAACGGGGTCGGATTCTGATTCCGGAAGTTGGAGTAGGTCCGTAATGTTAAATATGAATTGTGTGCAAAATTTAAGGTCAATCAGACGTGATTTGATCGGTTTCGGCATCGAATGTTGAAGTTGGAAGTTCTAAAGTTCATTAAGCTTGAATTTGAGTGTGATTCATGATTTTGGCATTGTTTGATGTGATTTGAGTCCTCGAGCAGGTCCACATTATATTTTGGAACTGGTTGGTGTGATTGGACGGGGTCCCGAGGGCCTCGGGTAGATTTTGGGTGGTTAACGGTTCGAAAATAGGGTTTGAGAAGAGGCTGAGGGCTGCTGTCACCTCATGTGACTGCACCTGCGAGGGTTTGGCCGCAAGTGCGGAGTCGCAGAAGCGGCCAAAGGGATCAGAGATGCGGTTGAGAAGGGAAATTCTGGGTCCGCAGATGCGATCATCTTTTCGCAGAAGCAGGACCGCACCTGCGAAAGAGGAGGCGCAGAAGCGGAGCGAGGGGCCTTGTGGGAAACTGCAGAAGAAGTAGTTGGGGCCGCACCTGTGGAACCGCAGAAACGGTCAAGTGACCGCAGGTGCGGTAAGTCTGGAGGTAGTGAGGTTCTTAAAAATGGGGGTTTGACTTATTTTCACCCCATTTTTCCTCTATGGGAGCCGATTCGGAGCAACTTAGGAGTGACATTTTCACCACCAAGCTTGAGGCAAGTGGTTTAGGCTAGTTTTGAGTTAAACACATGATTGTTTATGGATTTGAACATGAAAAATTTGTGAAAACTTGGAGTTTGGGTAGAAAACCTAGAAATTTATATTTTTAGATTTTGGCCACGAATTTGGGCATGGAATTAGGAATAAATTATATATTTGAGTTAGTGAGGTTATGGGTAAAGTTTATCTTCGAAAATTTTTGAAATCTGGGCATGTGGACTCGAGGGTGATTTTATAAACTTTCGGATCGGGGTTAGGAATTGTTATAAATTGGATTATAATAAGTAATTGAGTATATATTAATGGGTTTGCATAACTATTGGTTAGTTTTGGAGCGTTGTGTATTGATTTGAGTCATCGGAAGCGCATGGAATGCCGGTTATCGAACTTCGGAGCGAGGTAAGTCTCCCTTCTATCCTTGTAAGAGGGAATTGTCCCCATAGGTAAAATAATTAATTATGTGCTACTACTTATGGGGACTACGTACGCACGAGGTGACGGGAGTCCGTGCGTAGCTACTTTGTAATTAAGTCCGGGTAGTCTAGGACCCGAAAGCATACTATAATTGAATTATTTGTAACCTCGTTGACCATTTAAATTGCTTGAGTCGCATCAAATCAGTAAATGAATTTCTCAATAAGTTAAACTTTATTTTTTCTGAATCCTGAAAAGAGAATTGATTTTCCCTTGGATGAGTGTTCCCTGTTAAAGTATGGATTGACTGTTTGAATGTGTGTATCTATGAGTACCTGCGTCGCATGTATGATTCGCGAGCGGGGTAACTCTATTATTTATAATTGACCGCGTCACACGTATGATTGCGCGAGCGGGGTAATAGATGCATCTATGATTCGCGTCGTTCGACCCTCCGGCAGTGCACAGTTTACATTTATGTTAGACCGGGTCATTTGACCTCGGCATTACTTACGCATGATATTTGTTGGGTACTTTCTGTAATTTGAACCGCTTAATGGCCTGGAAATATAAGTTCTCAACTGAAATGACGCAGATTAGAATTAGTTTATATAAAAGAAGTTGTTCCTTCCTGTCGTTATTTGTTAATTTATCATGACATCCATTTTTAGCGTGACACTTGATTATGTTAATTTGACCTCTAGTAAGTGTCAAAATCGACCTCTCGTAATTACCTCTTCGAGGTTAGGCGGGATACTTACTGGGTACTCGTTGCTTTTGTACTCATACTACACTTGCTGTACATTTTTGTTGTACATGCGCATGTATATCTAGTGGCCTCATTGGGCGCATCGGCTTGGTTGACAAGGAGACTTGTGTGAGCTGCATCTCTCGAGACGACCCGCAGCCATCAGAATCTCTTTCAGAGTATTGTGTTTCTTTTCTGTCCAATTGTATTCCGGACAGTTATTGTATTGTACTTTATTTCCTAAAAATTGCTCATGCACTTGTGACACCGGGTTCATGGATGATTTTGAAATTAATAGGCAGATAAAACTTGTGAAAACATTATTATTTATTCAATGAAGTTTATTATTTATTGTCTAATGTTTAAAAGAAATGATTTGAAAATATTAAAACGAGAATTTACTAGTTATATGGTGTTGGCTTGCCTGACAGTGATGTCCGGCGCCATCATGATCCTTAGTGGATTTTGGGTCGTGACACGATCAATCATTTTTAGAAACTTTTACTTTTTTCTTTAATTATTACTCCTTTATAACTCATTTGTTAAATGATATTTTTTAATTATTAATATGAAGTCCACGTAATGCACGTACCATGATACTAGTTGAAATAAAACAACACAGAAATTGCAAAAAACGAACTCTCTCAATTCAATATTTTGAATCTTAGGCTACAGTGTGGTCTCAGTTTATTTGTTTTTCCTAAGAAGTTTAACCAAATTCCACATGTCTAAAAATGTGAGGAAGAATTACTCACAATCGATATATCTTAGGATTGTTCTGTGTGGTGGGAGAGGCATGTAAAACTAAAGCATCAATGAATTGAATGAGTAAAAAAGAGCATAGTCTATAGGAAAAAGTTTGTTATTTTTACCTAGGGGTATTCATAAGTATCCGAAAAATCGAACCAAACCGGCTAATAAAATCGATACTTTTCGGTTTGATTTGATTTTGGTTTTGGTTTGGGTTTTGAATTTTAATAACCGATCAAATTTGGTTTGTTTTGGTCTTAATAAAAAAATAACCGAAAAAACTGCACCAAACTGAATATAGAAATATCTATTTAAAATTNATTTTTAGTCTAGTTCTTTTCTATTATAATAATTTAGCTCTTTGACTTTACATTTTAGTTTGATTAGTAGTTTTCTTTTGCTAAGTACAAGAATTTATTTCATGTTAAAAATAATTTATTTTTAATGGAGTCCTAAAAATATTCATCACTATTTGGTTCAATTATCATCAATACATCTTGATAAATAATAGATTTCTCAAAGAGGAATTGGTTGATAGTGTTATGTTGATAATGTAGTTGCCGGAATATGTGTTTAGTAGTGTATATCTCATATTTAAGAAAAAACCGATAAATAACTGAAAAAACTGAAAAGCTTACAAAAACCGACATACATCGAGTCGATAAAAACCGACTTAATTGGTTTGGTTTTGTTCCAATATTTGAAGAACCGACTTACTTGGTTTGGTTTCTTTTTTAGGAAAACCAATCCAAACCGAACCATGAACACCCCTATTTTTACCTTTTAAAAAAAATTAAAAAGAGAAAGACTTGTCATTTTAATATTGTATACGGTCGAAACCAGGTACAACCGATTTCGTAGGCTCGAGGAGCTACCTGATAAGCTCATAATGGATTTGGCTCGAGCTCGATGACAGATTATGAAGCATGAAGATCGAAGCATTCGCGGAGGATCGACACCGAGCATGACCGAAGTCGAGTAACAGAATGGCGAAATATTAGTAACCGACCAAAGATCTCGGCGGAAATCTCGGTAGAAATTGAACCAAGCGGTTATTGGCATCAATCATGGGATTTATTTCTGTTATTAGAGTTGTACCTTATTTAGGATCCCTCTACTATATAAAGAGGTACCCATTTCATTTACAATATAGATACATTCACTGATAAAATAATATACACGTTGCTCTTTATTTTCTTATCATTCAATGTTGTTCTTTGTTGTTCTTACTATTTGATCTCGAGATTATCCCGAATCGAGGTCGATACATTTCTACAGCACTGGTTTGATTTATTTTCTCATTCAATTTATCTATTTAGTTCATCATTTATCGATGGGTATTGAATCAGATCACGTATCCTTAAAACCACAATACAAGTTTAATTGTTACTCGAATTTTAGGGTAAACGGTTTGGCACCCACCGTGGGGCTAAGGATAATAGTGATTGTTCAGTAATGATTCCGATAAAACACACTATTTTACACTTGTCTTTGTCAAGAATTTTTGCTTTCGGGTTGAAACATGTCAAACTCACAAAACGCATCCACACACGGTGACTGGCCTCGGACTTCACGAGGGAAATGAGAATGTTATTGCTCCAGGAATCGAGGTGCCACAGGCTGATCTCGGAGGAGCACCTCCCGTCAACCCGGTTGACGTCAGCTCGCACGTTACTCTAAATGCGGACTTAGGCACCGATCCCGAGTGGATTGTACACAGAGAAGGACGAACTGATGGCTGAGGTACACAGGGCAGAGGAGACGAAGGAGTCAGTCTCCAAGTGATATTCGAAATGCTTCAGGCTCAACAAACCGCCATTGCTCAGTTACAAAATCATCACAGAGCTCCAAATAGGGTCGAACAGGAGACTACTCACCGTACCGGAAAGATCGGATGATAACACATCGACGACCGATCCTACTGTAATGAAGATGCTCGAGGAGCTCACCAAGAGAATTGAATCAGGAGAGAAAAAAATCGAAGTCAATGATAAAAAGGTGGAGACTTACAACTCCCGAGTTGACCAGATACCGGGGGCACCACCCATCTTGAAAGGAATGTATTCGAAGAAGTTTGTGCAAAAACCATTCCCTCCGATTACGGCTCTGAAGCCCATTCCGAAGAAGTTCAGTATGCCTGACATACCCAAATATAACGGGACCATTGACCCCAATGATCATGTCACCTCTTACACATGTACTATTAAGGGTAATGATTTGGAGGACGGCGAGATCGAGTCTGTGTTGTTGAAAAATTTTGGAGAGACCCTGTTGAAGGGAGCAATGATTTGGTATCACAACCTGCCTCAAAATTCCATCGATTCATTCGCCATGTTGGCGGATGCTTCCGTAAAAATGCACGCCGGGGCCATAAAGGTTGCAACAAGGAAATCAAACATCTTCAAGTTGAGACAAAGGGATAATGAGATGCTAAGGGAGTTCGTGTCTCGGTTCCAAATAGAGCTCATGGAGTTTCCACCAGTCACACATGATTGGGTCGTTCAAGCTTTCACCCAAGGGCTGACTGGATGGAGTTCTATAGCATCGCGACAATTGAAACAAAATTTGATCGAGTACCCAGCTGTAACTTGGGCAGATGTTCACAATCGATCAATCAAAGATTAGGGTCTAAGATAACCAATTGGGATCTCCTTCTGGTTCAGTACATCCAAATCGGTCAACAGGTAAAAATCATAGGGATGTTGATAGAGAGCCAAGGTCGAATAAATATCGGTACGAGCCATATATTACATATCGAAGGAATAACGGTCAGGGATGCAACTTCACCGGGAATAATCGAAGAAGCGATCGAGGACAGAGTTCTCCGGGACTTATGAGTAAAATTGGTTTCGACAAGTATGCGGATCCCACAGAGGAACCTCGGCTATTAGAGTACAATTTTAGCGTCGATGCATCAGGCATCGTATCGACTATCGGAAGGATCAAAGACACTAGGTGTCCCAAGCCTATACAGACCGATCCTTCTCAAAGGAACCCAAATTTAATGTGTAAGTATCACGGCACACACGGTCATAGGACCGAAGATTGCAGGCAGTTGAGGGAGGAGGTAGTCGTCTATTCAACGAGGGTCACCTTCGAGAGTTCCTAGTGATAGAGCTAAGAATCACTTCAGGGAAAGGGACAACAACAGGAAGAATGAACAAGAAGAACCCCAACATGCCATTCATATGATCGTCAGAGGGGTCGACGTTCTACAAGGACCCATGTTCAAACACACTAAGGTGTCAATCACTAGAGAGAAACGGACTCGAGACTATGTGCCCGAAGGTACTTCATCATTCAATGACGAAGAAGCAGAAGGCATTTCTCAACCACACAACGAAGCTCTAGTAATTTCTATCTTGCTAAATAAAATTCAAGTTAAGCGTATGTTAGTGGATCCAGGTAGCTCGAAAAACATCATCAGATCGAGGGTCGTGGAGCAGCTCGGCCTGTAGGACCAAATTGTACTTGCATCTCGAGTCCTAAACGACTTCAATATGTCTAGTGAAACAGCAAAAGGGGAGATTATCCTACCGGTGAACGTGGCTGGAACCATCCAAGATACTAAGCTCCATGTCATCGAAGGCGAGATGAGATATAATGCACTGCTCGGAAGGCCTTGGATCCACAACATGAGGGCAATACCATCGACCCTCCACCAAATGATGAATTTGCCGACGACGAATGATGTAAAAACTGTATACGGAGAACAGAATATTGCAAAGGAAATATTTTCGGTCGATGATCGATCTCGACATTATCGACCTTAGAAAATTCGAGCACCAAAGGTAAACAGGCGGCCAAATATCAATCACCGCCCCCAGCCTCGACTGAATCAGAGAAACGGGTAATAGATGAAGAAGAAGAGAAGGATTTCTAACCCCGCGGACCTTTGTAGTTCCAGATGATTCGGACGCCACCAAATCAATGGTCAAAGAGCTGGAATAGGTTATACTTATCAAGTACCTTCCTGAGCGAAAGGTATACCTGGGAACGGTATTAATTCCCGAACTCAGGAAAAAACTTATTCAATTTCTTATTGATAACATCGTCTATTTTGCATGTCCAATTTAGACATGGCAGGGATCCCACCGGATATAACAACACATCGACTGAGCCTGGACCCCAAGTTTAGACCGGTGAAGCAAAATAGAAGGCCCCAGTCCGAGGTAAAGCATGCCTTCATAAAGGACGAGGTGACTAAACTTCTCAATATAAGGTCCATTCGGGAGGTAAAATACCCTAAATGGTTAGCTAATGTAGTTGTAGTCCCTAAAAAGGGGAACAAACTTAGAATGTGTATAGACTATAAGGATTTAAACAAAGTATGTCCGAAAGATTCTTTTCCACTGCCTAACATTGACCGCATGATCGATGCCACGGCCGGTCACGAGATCCTTACTTTTCTAGATTCCTATTCCGGGTACAACCAAATCCAAATGAACCCAGAAGACCAAGAAAAAACTTCTTTTATCACTAAGTATGGAACATATTGTTATAATGTAATACCCTTCGGGCTAAAAAATGTGGGGGCTACATATCAACGCCTAGTAAATAAAATGTTCTAAAAAAAAATAGGTAAATCAATGAAAGTTTACATTGATGACATGCTAGTTATGTCCCTGCCTGTAGAGGACCATTTGACTCATTTGCAGGAAACGTTTGAAATCTTAAGGAAATATAACATGAAGCTCAACCCCGAGAAATGTGCTTTCGGGGACGGTTCGGGTAAATTCCTCGGCTTCAAGGTGTCAAACCGGGGGATCGAGATAAACCCTAATAAGATCAAGGCCATCGAAGAAATCACCATCGTGGACAGCGTGAAAGCCGTACAAAGGTTGACTGAACAAATAGCGGCTTTGGGCCGATTCATCTCGAGGTCATCGGATCGAAGCCAAAGGTTTTTCTCTCTACTCAAAAATAAGAATGATTTCTCCTGGACTCCGAAGTGTCAACAGGAATTGGAAGAATTGAAGCGATACCTGTCGAGCCAACCACTGCTTCACACTCCGAAAGCACATGAGAAACTTTACTTGTACTTGGAGGTATCTGAAATCGCGGTGAGTGGTGTCCTAGTTCGAGAAGAGCAAGGTACGCAGTTTCCTGCTTATTATGTAAGTCAAACCTTAGGGGATTCAGAAACTAGGTATCCACACTTAGAGAAATTGGCACTTGCACTGATAAGCGCTTCAAGAAAACTAAAACCATATTTTCAGTGTCACCCCATATGTGTGCTAACCACTACTTACCCACTCCGTAATATTTTGCAAGAGCCCGAACTATCGGGCCGATTGGCCAAATGGGCCGTCGAACTCAGCGGGTATTATCACACCTCCTTTTTCACTACCACTGATTAATGAAGGGTAATAAGGGAGTTTCCAATTAAAGTGATTATTCAGTGTTGGGAATTATTATTATTTCAGAGTCGCCACCCGGATTTTTGACAATGCTCCGGGACATCGTTTTGTTTTAAAATCCCAAAACGAGGAAATTTTGACTCTGTTTTAAATTGTCTGTGAACTAGAAATCCGGATAAGGAATTCTGTTAACCCGGGAGAAGGTGTTAGACACTCCCGAATTCCCTGGTTCTAGCACGGTCTCTTAACTATTAATATTTGGCCTAATTATCTAATTATTTACATATTTTAAACCTATTGTGCTTTTTAGCCTTATTTCACTTTTTAAACCGCTTTTTAATATTTATGGATTTATCTTAAAACAAGTAACGATGGTGTGCACTTGTTTGTTATTGGACATATTATAACTGCGCCACATGAAATGCACCTGCAATTACAATATGTAATTTTTATTATAATTTGAAGTTGAAGAAGGGGACATGAGTTGTCACACCCGAGTGTAGATTACGTAGTCAAGACTATGGTCGCGACGGTTTTATAGTGCCTATTTGAGGCGATGTTTGATTATTCTTTATGTTTTCTATTTGAAGGAGCATTTTAATTTTAAGATCAATTAGGACGTTTATGGGTTTATCTTAAACAAGTCACGATGGCGTGCACTTGTTGTTTTTGAGAACACGACAAACATGTCACATGAAATGCACCCGTGGTTGCTATGTACATTTTGTTAATGTTTGGAGTGAGGGTCGGAGGAATGAGTTTCCACTCCCGAGTGTAGGTTATGGTAATTTGAGATAATTTTTTATCACTTACTGAATTTCAAACTAAAGGGGTATTTTTCCTTTCTACCTAGAGTATATGTAGAGAATTATATAAAATTAAGTTCACTAGCCTAAAGGATAAGATACTTGGGCTATGGCCACATTTTAGCCCCATTTTTTATCGTTTAACCCTCTGGCCAATCCTAATTGTGGCTAATTTCGCAAGAGAGAGTAACTATACATCTTAATTATAGCATATTAACGAGAAAAAATTACAGGTTGACAAATTACATACTTGAAAGGTCAAATAAACACATAGATCATTAATTGAATGGTTTTATCAAATTCGGATATCCTAGCCCATGCATATATGTTTCATATATTAAATCCTACATGTGGTTATGAATTCTGGAATTTGAAAAATACGAAGTGGGTCTGATGAGAAACGCCTTAAATGACAAAATCATATTTGTATATACTTCGAAACTCCTTTGATCTAAAAATAATCATTTTTCTTAGAATTTCAATGGGTATTTACAGGGCGTTTAGGAAGACCAATTTGAGCACAAAGTTGTAGAAATGAGGTTTCGGAAAAGAACGCTTTTGAATTTTTAATCAAATCTGAATACTTAAACAATTGATGCCTGAAAGTTTGTATTTAATTTTTAAAGACACACAGTCATGAGGCTAAAAGCTTTTCGTATTTTTCAGGCCCCAGAAACCGTGTTCAAGCTATTTGAAACCATGTCAAGCCATTGTCAATAGTTTGGCCCATTTTCAAATGTTAAACTGTCTAAAAATGTCCGTTCGAATCTAGTTTAAAATCTGAAACTAAATACACACATTTCCTGAAATTACAAATATAATGTCCAGTCTTATATTACAACAGTTCTGAAAATAAATTACAGATGAATTACAGCTTGACTACTACTATCAAGATACATTTTCCAGAAGAAAGAAAACTAAAATGAAGATTTTGACTAATTTGTCTGAATTGAATTCCCTTAATGCCCCACATTTGAGCCCTCCTTTGTAATCTGTAGAACACCCCAACTAATTAGGTGTTATGCATCCATCAGAACCTCTGACCATGAGAAGGTCAATTCTAATCTTGATAATGCTTATGTTTAACTGTTCTAAAGGCAGAATCATTTATGTACTTGCTTGGCGTGAATATGACCATAAAAGGATCAAACTCAACTCCAGAATGTCATTTTTTCATACCTTAGACCTTCAGCCCATACTTATTCCTTGACTTTGATTATTTAGGCATGTCGAGAGAGTGAATCTAACCATTTGGAAGATTCAGATTCCCTACTCTAGAGCCTGTGTTGATTACCTCATTTTGTACCCTTGAAGGGTGATAAGCTACTCTCTAAGAATCTAAAATATGGGATGAACTTGACCATTATAAAGGGTCAGGTTCATCTACCCTTATGTTGTTTCATGCCTTTTTATGGACTGAATCTCACCATAAAAGGGGGTCAGATTCATTTCCAATGAGGTCATCTTTTATGTCTATTGACATTCAACTCATACTTATACCACGACTTTGATTTTTTAGGCCCCTTTTTTTAGAGAATAAATCTGATCATGTTAAGGGATTCAGATTCTTTACTCTGGAGAGCCTTTTGATTACCCACTTTATCCATAAAAGGAGGTGATTTCCAACACCTTAGGCTACTGTTTATGCACCACCATGGGGTGAATTTGACTATTAAGAAGTCAGATTCGTCTACCCTAGTGCCAATATTCTAAACTACCTAGAGACTTGCTTGTTGAATCTCTTCATTGACCAAAGAGACTCAATCAAAAGCGTATTTCTGCACTCTTATGGAAAGAACTCGACCATAGAAAAGGTCAGGTTCAACATCCTAGTGCAGATTGTTCCACTAGTGGACTAACACAAAACTAATATCTAATAATACTCGAAGCATTTTAACCGACTCAAAGACAAACAGAATGATTCCAAAGATTTAGATATTGCACACACAATACATATTCAGATTCATTAATGTCTCAACAACCAGTCTTACTTCAGATTTATATACCAAGAACAAGGAGAAGAAGATTCAACTTGACATAATCTCGAAACATAGCAAGAGTCACACATTTCAGCATCAACAAATTCTGAGTCTAAGCAATTTCATTTAAGGTTCAATGTTACATACCTCTTTTGAAGAGAAAATAACAAGGATCCTGACCAAATAAAGGTCAGTCAGACAGTAAAAAAATAGCTAAGAGGAGACAGATTCAGCAGCAACAGAAGCAGATTAACCAAAGAAAAGACCAAGCAGCCCAGCAATAATTAAGCCAGAAATCTCGAGTATGAATGCTTGAAGAAAAACTTCCAGAAATCAGAATCCAAAAAAGAAGATAGGAGCAGAACTAGGCCATCTATTGTGAGCTTGTTTTCAAAAAGAAATCAGATTTTCCTTTTCAAAATAACACTTTTCTTTTTGGGAACCTTTTGTTTTCGAATGGGAAGTATTTCTGTCTTTTTCAGCAGCTAGAAGAGAGTCTTTTTTAGAGTGTCCACCCCTCCCCCCTCCCCCCCATATTTACCATTAGGTAACTACGGTTACTCACTTGGGTTATTATTTAACTCTAGTTAACTAACAGTAGTTAGGTTCACTAGTTAACTAGACATTAACTTTGGTTAGTTAACCTTAGCTATATTTTTTAGTTAACTAGGACTAATAGGTATTATTAGCCTAAACTTACTTAATTGGAACTAATTAACTCGATTACTTAAACTTAGGTTAGTCAAATCAAATACTTGAACTTAGGTTAATAGTTTCAGTTAATTGCTTAAGACCTAGTTGACTAGATACCTAAGCAGGGACAATTTAGGAAATCCTATCTCATTAACCTCAACTAATCACACAATTAGGCATATAATCAATCAAACAACGAACCTTATTAGCAATTAACTAACGGCAATCAATAACAAGAAACTCAAGACTGGAAACCTTTACTTTGACATTTCAAATTATGAACAGACATATGACTTAAGTAAATAAAATTCCTAACCATATGACTATCAGTATTCTGGACAACTATCAATGAACTAAGAAAACACATAGAGAGGGATCATGGACAGGATTACAAGGAATTCATATTACTAAGATTTTAGAATGACTAAGGCATGCTGTTAACTTGAGATTTAACAGAAACAAAAGTAAATCACACAAAACAAACTAGAACAATAATCCTAAACCAACACACAGGATTCTGTCTCATGAGGAGAAAACTATGAGAATAGGAAAAGAGTAATAAACACATGAATACATGAAATGGTTTTTGTTCAAACTTATTTAAGACCTGATTTGCATTATTCCAATCATCTAATCGGGTTCGGCTAATCCCAGTACATACCAACAGAAACAACTAATAACATGAACAAATGAAAGGCAAAGAATCTAATCTTAAAAGTAGTAAACAGTTAGAGGCATCAATAGAAGAAGAAATCAGAAAGAAAGAAAGAAAGAAGAAGAAAAAAAAGAAATTACTTAAACTGAAATAACCTAAAAGAAGTGATTAAAATGCAATTTTGGTTTTAACAGCACGTAAAATAGTAAGGAAAGAGGACGAATACCCGTTGGAGGGTTTGGCCGGAAAATAGGAGGTCGCCGGACCTTGGCCGGACTCCGGAGGGTTTAAAAATGACTTCACCCACATGAATCAGTATCCCTCAACGAGAGCTATCGATCCATGTAGGTAGAAACCATTGAAGGACTTCATATCGGCCAGAAGGGGAAGCTAGGGTTTCTGGATTCCTAGATCCAAAATTTGACGATTTTGGATGGGTTTTTTTGGGAAAACGATGGTGGGAGGGGATTGAGGGAAGGGTGAGGGTCATCTGGTTTGAATTTGGGGTTGATTGGAGAAGCTCCACCGTTGTAGCATTTTAGGTTTTTCAGATTCTTAGATCTGAAATCGGGTGATTTTGGTTGGTATTTTGGGGAAACTGATGGTGGGATGGGGTTAAGGGTGAAGAGAGGGTTGTAGGGTGAAAGGTTGGGGTGGTTTGGAGATGGTCCGCCATCGTTAGGTGAGTTCCGATGGCGGAAGCCTAGGGTAGCTAGGGTTTGGTCGAGGCAGAAGAGAGAGAGAGACGAAAGGGAGGGGAGGCGGCTAGGGTTTGGTGGGGGTTAGGCTTTTGATGAAATAAGGGTAGGGGGGTTGTTAGGACAGTTATATACTAAAGGGGGTGGATTTCCTGGCCGTCTGATCTATTTCGATCAATGGCCAAGATTCAACCAATTAAACCAAACAGGGTCGTTTGGGTAGTGTAGGGGGGCGGCTGGGTTATGTGTAATTGTGCTGGGTACGTTTGGGTAGTGTAGAGTTAGGTTTGGGCCTGGGTAGTTTGGGTAGTGTAAAGTTAGGTTTGGGTCTGGGTAGTTTCAAGCCCAGGTCCGAAATTGGCTCTCTTAATTAATTAATCTAATTAAGTTCAAATCTAATTTAATCCAAAACTGTACTAGTTAATTTAAACCTTATCTATTTACAGATTAATCAAGAATGAAACGACCAATTTTATATTCCTAATTAAATCTATGATTTATCGAATAAAAATGATTAAATTTTACTAATTAGTTATCCAAACTACATCACCTCAAATAATCATTATTCGTTTTGTTATTCAATTCAATTAGTCACAAATAATGAGTTTATAATTCCTTGATAATAATGGTGCGCCGAATTGTGCAATTTTAAATAATTTTAAGAAGACGAATTATGAATATGCAAAAAATGCAAAACAATTCACAATTAATCACTAAAAATTCAACAAAATCCATAAGATTAATTTACTTATCTAATTTTGTAGGAGTATTTAGTAGGTGAAAAATTACATGCTCACAGCTGCCCTTCTTTGCTCGGAAACATGAAGAGTTTTGGGGCAAAGACGAAGTGAGCGATGATAAACGACCTTTAGTCATTCATATGTTCCATTGTGATGCGTTTTTGAAACGTTTGACCGAACCCTACTTCAGAGGTTGCCTACATATCCTTGGCTATAAAGGAATCAGGTTAGTGTATTTCTGGAAGTTTTGGAAGCTGGGACTACCGAGTAATTGGGGTTTCACTGCGGTTGCTGTTGTTACTGTTGTTGATCTCCTTATTACACCCAAGTACAAAACGAAGGACTAACTAAAACCTATCAGCTGCTAAATTACAAGATTCCTATCTAGGACTTGGTCTTGAGTCTTGATCTTTTGCTGACTCTGACCTGGATCCTGGTGTTTGTTAATCACAGATGCTGGTTTTGTCTTATCTTTCCTCGAATCAAAGCAGGATATACTGGACGGATGACTTCAATCTCGTCCTGAATAGTCCACATCTTCCCCGTTTGTGCACTTTTGAATTCAATATTCTCTTTCTTATTTTTGTTTTGTTATTTTTTGGATCAAAACTTCTTCTTTTTGGTCGTCTCGAGTTCCAATGTCCTAGAAACGTAATCTGCACAAAAATCAAAACAAACGAACAAAATTTTCTGCCCCAGTTTTCACTAGGAAAATTTCATGAGTTATTAAAACAAACTCTATGCTACTTCATTATTGAAAGCAATGAAAAGCAGGGACTGGTGCACCCGGAGTTACTGCAAACTAGGGAGTGGATATCCTATATCTCAAAGCAAGATCAACTAGGGGTTGGAGACCCTATGTTGCAAAAATAAAATTAACGAGGGATTGTATACCCTATGCTGGAAAGGAAATCAATTAGGGAATGTATTCCCTTAATTGGAAAAGAAAGCATCAACCAGGGAGTGTATACCCTTGATTGGAAACGAAAATATTAACCAGGGAGTGTATACCCTTGACTAGAAAAGAAAGCATCAATCAGGGAGTGTATACCCTTGATTGGAAAAGAACACATCAACCAAGGATTGTATACCCTTGACTGGAAAAGAAAGCATCAACCAGGGAGTGTATACCCTTGATTGGAAAAGAAAACATCAACCAGGGAGTGTATACCCTTGATTGGCATCGACTACGGGTGTGTATACCCTTCGTCGGGAAAAGAAAACACCAACCAGGGAGTGTATACCCTTGATTGGAAAAGAAAAAATCAACCAGAAAGTGTATACCCTTGATTGGCATCAACTGCGGGAGTGTATACCCTGTGACGGGAAAAAGTGTAATTGGGGATTGGAGGCCCCATACTACTTTGAGCTATTTTCAACTTCAATTATTCATCTCTTCTTCTTATTTTTATTTTTATTTTTTATGCATGCGTAAAAATACTTCTTGGAAAAAACTTCCCTTTCTTTGGAGTCAATGCTGCAGAGCTCCTTCTAGCCCTTGTGCAATTTCTTTTGGTTGCACCTGCTTGTTGCATGGTTGCTTTCGAGTTGCACCTGTTTCCTTCAAACAAAGAACAATTCGTTAGTTTGAAGCGGTGGTTGGTTTTGCAGCCTTGACTTTCAACTTCTTGACCTCAGTTCTTTTGATGAAGACCTTAAACATTTTCTTGTTTACTGGGGATTGGGTTTCATCTCTAATCCCGGGGCCCTTGTCTTTCTGGATGGCGATTGGTCACGTGGGATCCAGTATCCTGACTTTGTTTTGCCTTTGTAGGCTTTTCACTTGCTTTTTCTTTTGGATTTCCAGAGTATCGGGGGGTTTTGGCTCCTCAAGTTCTGCTGTGACGGTTAGTTGTGTGGGACTTAACCTTTCCAACTTTATTTTGCCTTTATTGGCTTTTCACTTCTGACTTTTCTTCCAATTGTAAATTTAAGTCATTTGCAATACTTCGTCTTTTCAAGCCTAGCGAAGATGGTTAGCCACGCGGGACTCAACCTTTCAACTTCATTCGCCTTTATAGGCACTTCAATTTGATTTTCTCCTTTCAAGGTTTTGAGTTAGAATCATCGGCCATTGTGGCCAGTCAGGATCGACTCAATGCCCCTGATGAGGCTGGGTGCCTTTTGCATATTGACCCGCATCAAATGAGAGCCCTGTAAATCAGTCTTGCCATATTTTCTTTGCCTTAGTTTCGGTACAGAGTTAGACCGAAAGGGATTCAAAAGAAAAATAAACGACAGAATGGACAACGAATTTAAACAATAGGTGTCGAAAGAAGGACTTATCTGGAGCGCATTCGGACTTCAATGAACATGACATGCCCTTTGGACTAGATGCCTGATCCGTGTCAACCGTCCGATTCTCAGAAATTCATCACAACTATTACCTTGAGATTGAGAAACATTTCCCCGGACTGTGTCCATGTCAGTGACCCATTATCCTTTTCGATCAGTGGCGCCCTTTGTGGGTTTTCACCAGCTAACCTCTCTCATTTCTCTTCTGACCCTCGCCTTGTAGTGCTCTTTGCGAGTTTCACTAACAAGACTCTCTCATTTTTAATTTCTCTGCTTACCGTCGCCTCATGGTGCCCGTGTGGGTTTTCACCAATGAGACTCTCTCATTTTAGTTTCCCTCATTTTCTTGTATTTGGATCCAAACAACAGTATCCTCCAGTTTTGGACATCTTTGCCGATTGATCGGAAGGACTTGAACAGGGTTTTTGGTG
>ML350449.1:0-45499 GCA_005239505.1 Nicotiana paniculata | reverse complement strand
ACACACAGTATTACAGTATTTTCACCACCATCGAGCTATAATCGGTGGGCAGGCCCCTATTGGTCAACCTCAGATCAGATGGTAAGTTATATATCGAGCCTACTGTGGCCGAGCGCCTATGAGCTAGCCCAGAATGGCCGAGATATAGAGCCTAGTATGGCTGAGCTAGCCTACTATGTAAGAGTAGTTATATATAACGAGCTCTATAAGGTCGGACAACTATTTTACTTACTATATTGAGAGAATTGAGTCAGTGTCAGCAGGTAAGTATATCTTCAGAATATTTTTGACTCCTAGTTACTTTCAGTTATTATATTATCAGCTTAGTTTCAGCTTTCAGTTATTATGTTGCCTTATATACTTGGTACATTATTTTCTACTGACGTCCCTTTTGTCGGGGATGCTGCATTTCATGCGTGCATGTTCAGACAGACAGATGAGTAGACCTCCTCAGTAGGTGTTTCTTGAGTTCAGTATGATTGGTAAGCTCCACGTCCTTCAGAGTTTCCAGGTCTAGAGTTTATGTACATCTTGTGTATATATGTATATATGTTATGGGTAGGTCGGGGCTCTATTCCGATCACAGTTCATCCATCTGCAGAGGCTTGTAGACATATCCTGTTAGTTAGTGAAGTATGTATATTATGTTGGTTTGTCAGTCGTAGTAGTCATTATGGCCTTGTCGGTCCTGCTTGATATTGATGTTTAGTCAGCGCTAGTTTCCCGTTCGGTTTTATATTTTGCATCGCAAATTATCTATCAATGTGGCCCATGGACAAGGTATGACATTATATGTTCAGATTCCCTTAGTTGCAAGTTGGTATGCAAGGATAGGTGAGGCACCAAGTGCCGGTCTCGCCCCCCCAGTTTCGGGGAGTGACACTCATAGTCACATAAACTCACTACACCGGACCGGTATCAATCCACAGCAACAGAATCGCCCACGGGAGTGGACACATATACAGGATCACCCAAGGACTCACGATATACATCCTAGTAAGGAGAAAATAGAGAAGTAACATAGGAATAGGTAGAACCTGGATCAAATAGTACCGAAGCATTCCTACGGTGGACATAAATAATACTTGTGATCACTGCATCGGAGTTGACTACCTCTAGTCTGGCTGGGAAGGCATAGAATCTAGCCGAAGCACCACCTCTCTAGGTTCCACCACTAGTGTGACCTGTACCTACCTGCCTTCCGTCTCTAGCCGGCCGGAAGAGCGGTTCGGCAGCTGGTGCAGTAATCATGGACCGATGGTCCTGCTACACTACCTTGCTTCAAAGTCTAGGATAAACCTCTTCAGGTGGCCCAACTCCTCGCATTTAAAGCAACCTATCTGAATGGAAAACTACTAACGCTTAGTCTGACCCTGATAACTGGAATACCCACTGGAGGAACCCCAAATAGCTGGCGGTCGATATGTACTCTCTGAATAGCGATGAAGTAGGGTCACGCTGGAGCACCCCGAGTAGGTTGTGGTGCTAAATGCATGGGCCTGCTAGGATGGACCCTCATAAACTAACCCCCTACCCCTAGAAGGCGCGCCACTGAATCTACCAAAATACCGAGGCCACTTATCCCTCGACATGAACTCTCTACCTTGGTTGCGGAAATGCTCGATCCTACGAGATATTTCCACAACCTGGAAGAATGGAGTCCCCATCTCTGCTGCTCGGGCCATAGAAACCTGAATCTCAAGGTGCAAACCTGTAATAAACCTCTACACTCTCGCTGCATCTGTGGAGAGTATGATAGTTGCATGATGAGACAAGCCAGTGAATCTCTTCTCATAGTCGGTCACAAATATCTGGCCCTATCAGAGCCTCTCAAACTGACCCCGTAGCTCCTCTCTCTATGAAGGTGGGATATACTTCTCTGGGAAAGGTGTGTGAACTGATCCCAAGTCAAGGGAGGTGAACCTGCTGGCCTGCTCTAGAAATAATACTGCCACCATCTACGGGCCTTACCCTCTAGCTGAAATGTAGGGAAGTCCACCCCGTTAGACTCCACTACTCCCATATTATGCAGCCTCTCCCTACAACGATCAATGAAATCAGGTACCGTCGTCGTGCGTGTTCTCACCATATGTAAGAGAACAAGATAAAGATACTTAGAACAACATCAATTGCACAATAGGAGATGAAGAAAGAGATGTTTCCTAACACCTTATAGCCTCTTGAAGATAAGTACGGACGTCGCAACACCAATCCGCAAGACTCTACTAGGTCTTCTCATGACTTGTGAAACTTATGTGAACCTAGTGCTCGAATACCAAGTTTTCACGGCCCAATTCTCGCCATAGTCCATGATGGCGCCCAACGATACCGTTGCGAAAGCCAACGGTAAGCCTCCAACTTAATTATTCATTTTTAACTTTTATCATCTTTAACTTTTAAAAATCAAAACTTCATTAAATATATGAAAATGAATCTAGAAATTGTAGAAACATAAGTCCTTCCTTACCAAATCTAAGAGTACATATAAGACATAGAACGAAGTAGTAATAATATTTAGTACAACTGTGAACATCTACTAGAACCCCCAAAACATGGTGTTACAAGTGCATGAGAAATCTAGTAGAATATACAAAATCACTACAACTAGTGTCTAAAATAAAATAGACAGAAATAATAAACATGATAAGAAGGAGACTCCGGGTGCTGCAGAATGAAACAAGGAAGGCCACTCACTACTAAGTCCCAGTGTAGTGCGTCTATGCACCTGTATGACCGCCTGAAATACCTGTCTCAGTACCTCCACAATTAGTGCAGAAGTGTAGTATTACACGTACCGAGTAAGTATCTATTCTAACCTCGAAGAAGTAGTGACGAGGGGTCGACTTTGACACTTACTAGTGGCAAATAATAATGTACATAAAGTAGACATTCATGAAACACAACAAGTAAAAACGAGACAAATAAATATCAATAATAAAACTTCCAGACAAGAATTATTACGAAGTCACCAAATAACACAACTTGCCTTGAAGGCACAAGATTAACTGGTATCAATACCAAATCGAATCTCAAGTATTACGCACGAGTCTGCCGAGGCGAAGGGCCCTTTCCCATAAGAATAGTGTTACATGATATCGCCGAGGCAAACAGCCGATCCCATAATAATGACTCACAATTTTGCCGAGGTGAACGGCCGGATCCCATAAGAATAATTTTCAATACTCCCGAGGCGAACGGTCTAATCCCATAAGAGTAATTAACAACACTGTCGAGGCGAATGGCCCAATCCCGTAAGAGTAATTTACCACATTGCCGAGGTGAATGACCCAATTCCGTAAGACTAATATACAACACTGTCAGGGGGAGCGGTCCAATCCCATAAGAATAGAGAAACTCTGTCACTCGCGAAGAATACATGCGGGTCGAGAAGACACGGAACTACGGTTCATCAAATATTTCACAAATCTGAAGCAAGAGACTCGATCTTATTCTAGTGATCTCACTCTCAGTCAATCCAAACATGTAAACAAATAAGTTTAATTCAAATAGTACATGTAAGGCATGATGTGGATCTAAATCTACCCAGACATAAATGCAAATCCAGCTACGCACGAACTCTCATCACCTCGTGCGTGCGTTGCACCCACAACAAGTAGCACACAATAATTAAAATACCTACAGGAATAATTCCCTCTCACAAGATTAAGCAAGAGACTTACCTTGCTTCCAAGCCCGCTACTCGTTCTCAACCCTCACTAGTCACCCAAATCGATGCTGAGCAATCTGAAACTAGTCAAAGATAGTACGAACCAATCAATATGTGCTCAAAAAATCATAATTTAACTATTAGAGTAATTTTCTAACCCAATTCGAAAAGTCAACAAAAGTCAACCCCAGTCTTGCATGCCCAGTTTCCAAAAAAATTCTAAGCTAATATTTATCCATGGAATTACGAGTTCAAATATACAATTTGTTTTCAATTCCATAATCAGTTTCATGGTCAAATCTCATTTTTACTAAATCCTAAGTTCTTCAACAAAAATCCCAAAATTCTATAATTTCTTTCTAAAAATATATCCATAATTCATGTATTTAACTCATAATTGGCAGGAATCACTTACCTTATAGTGCTTGATGAAAATCTCCCTCAAAAGAGCTCAAAAATCACCCAAGCCAAGTGAAAAAGAAGCCTAAGTGACGTATTAAATTCATGTTCTGCCCAGTGATTCCTTCATCGCGATCGTGGAAAATCAACCGCGGTCGCCGAGACCAAACTGCCCTAGCCCAGGTTTTACTCTACATGTTCCCCACAAATAGGATGCACAAACTCCCCCCCCCCCCCCCCCCCCCCCCCCCCCCCCCCCCCCCCCCCCCCCCCCCCCCCCCCCCCCCCCCCCCCCCCCCCCCCGCATTCGCTGTCCCAGAGTCGTGTTTACGAAAGCTTACTCTTGCCTTCCCTATAAATTTCTCAAATGAGATCGCGATTGCGAAGACTAATAGCTCCCATGGCCCAAACCTCTAACAATCGCGTTCATGTCACGCCCCAAAATCGAGGGACGCGACCGGAACTCAACCGGGTGACCCCAGTCAAGCGAACCTGATTTGCCTTTCCTATCCCAGGCGTTACCCCGTGATTTTAATATACATCATTCAAGTAAAATAGTCATTTATAACTTAAGCATAAACTTCCAACTTGAATTCACTTCTAATTTTTATCATTACTAACATATGATACCAAATACTTACAAAATACATACAACTTAACAACGTGGACCACGATTCCAAACCGTACGCTTACTACCCAAAATACATATATACTTTCCCAACATTGTGTCTACGGAGCCTCTACAAGTACAAAAGATTTATATACTAGTTGTCGGCAACAAGGCCCCGGCTATACCTTACACTACACCATAAACTCAAATTAAGGTGACATGAGCCAAACATGGCCCCGAGAGGAAGTGGGCCTCACCAGAACAGCTGACAGAAAGGAGAGGAGGCACTACTGATGGTGGGCTAAATTACCTGCTGTAGAACCACCTACATTTATATAAGAAAATGTAGCGCCCCCGGCAAAAGGGACGTTAGTACTGTGGAATAGTACTAGTATGTATGAACAAACTTTATCCCAAGTACAATCAAACAATACACAAGTAAGAAACAGTAATAGTACCAATCAATCAATACACGTGGAAAAGAACAACCAAATCATCAAGTTTCACAATCTCTCTTTTTCCCCTTTCAACATTACCATATTCAAGAGTTTCCCTGATTTTTCATTTCGATGGTGATAATGATAACATTCCGTCCTTATTACCTCGTCCACCCTTATTACCTCGGCCACCCTTATTGCCTCACACCTTATCAAGCTTATTGCTTTGTGTTGCGGCGTGTAACCCGATCCCACCTGACAATCATATTTCATAACAGCAACCCACAAACAATTACATCACAAGAATCCTCACTTCAAGGAATACAAGTTCATATCAACAATTTATGTATTTGGGCCCAAGGCACCATAACTCTCATTAAGTAGTAATTTCATGAACACGGTGTTGCCACAATCGCTCAATTCAGTTACATTGTTTCAAAATACTCTTTTTCATTACTTTTCACGTATGTCTTTCAACTATTTTACACATTCCCACATTTGAGCACATTATCAATCTTTCGTTCATTACACATCAAACACCTTTCACAACTTCATACAGCACAGTAGCATGACAATCAACCAGAAAAATCAGAGAATAGAATCCCATGCCTCAACACGTCTGAACAATCAATTCACATATTTCCAAACAAGGTACACATACCAAATACTCGGACCCAACAAGAGGATTCTGCGAAGGTTAAAGTTAGCCATACATACCTCGAATCGGGATTTCTCCTCAATTTCTATCTCAAATCACCGGGCCTTCTAGCACCTTCAATCATGAACATGTCTTGAACTCATTTGAGTTTCTATCAAACACTAGGTGTTCTTTTTAGATTAGATAACCCTTCTTTAGTGAAAGATTACCCCAACCTATTTTCCTTAACTAGATTATGGTATATTGGGTACATGCATGCAAGGCTCTTAACCCTGTCTTTATGAACTATCCTACCCATGTTTTATTTTAACAAGATCTGGAAATTTAGGGTTAATGGGGTGGAAGCTTACCTCTTAGAGTGAAGAAATTTGTGTTCTACTTGATTAGTTCCAAGCTTGAGTGATGAAAGAAGACCAATTTGATGAAGTTGGGACTTTCTCTCTCTAGAACCCACTCTTTCCTCTATCTAATATCCCAGAAAAATGGTTAAAAATGAAGGGGAGGGGTGTTTTTAAAGGACTAGGGTCGGGTGTTAAAATTAAAAAAATAGAAGCCCGACACAAGAATGCGGTCAGGAATGTGGTCGCATTCCTCACATGTGGTCCGCAGAACCGGCCGCATAAGGGACCTCAAGATCGGCCAAAATTCGAAACACACTGCCCAGGTATGCGACCATTGTGCGTTCCGCATACACGTTATGCTATCGCATAATGCATCGCATAACTTCCCTCCCAAAACCAAAGGCAACAATGCGACAGCTATGCGGTCCGCAGAACTGAAATGCGATCGCATATTGGACCACATAGTTGACCTCAAATGGGGCAGTGATCTGCTCGTGTATGCGACCATTATGCGGTACGCATACACGTTATGCGATCGCATAGTGCGTTGCATAACACCTATTTTCTGGAAAAAATTATTCTTTGAGTCTCGGGGTACTTTTTACTCAATTTAGGTCCGTTTTAAAAATTTCCACAGTAAAAACAACTCAGGGACTCATTCGGGCATTATTTTAAAACGAGAAAATGTTACTGGTCTTTACAGTTCACACCCACTCCCCGCGAACATAAAGCACTGCCAAGTCATAGGACCACAATAAACAATGCCTAATTCACGATTGTGTAGCACAAAAGCTCCCCAGCCTTGCACAGCACTTCGTAATCACGAGACCACCTCCGCAATCGCGATTCGCACTAGTCACTAGTAAATTCTGCCAACTACACCTTGCTCCGGGTGATCCGAAACTCACCCAAGTCACTTGAGACCCTATAAAAATGTACCAACAAGTCCATAAACATACTACGAACCTATTCAAAGTCTTAAAACATATAAAATAACATTAAGAGAAAGAATCGCACCTCAACGCCAAATTAATCAACTTCTAAACTTCAAACTTCTTCTAACTAATTCTGAACGCGACGAATCATACTTAGACAACTCGGAATGATGCCAAATTTTACGCACAAGTCACAATCACTAAACGAACCTATTCCATAGCTTGGAATCCCAAACACACAACGATAACACCAAAGTCTACTTCAAAATCAAACTTAGAAAATTCTAAAACCTTCAAGACGCCAACTTTCAACAATGAGCGCCAAAACGCTCCCGTCCCATTCGGAACTCGATCCGAACATACACTTAAGTCCAAAATCATCATACGGATCTATTGGAACTTTCAAATCCCAATTTTGAGGTCGTTTTCTCTAAGTGTTGACTCAAGTTAAACTTGACCATCTTAGGCCACTATTGTGGAACTAAGTATTCCGAATTCAACCCGGGATCATCCTAAATCAAACCAACCATCTCAGCAAGTCATAAAATCGGAAAATCACATACAAGAAGTATTAAAAAGGGAAAGGGGATCTACAAAGTAAAACAACTGATCGGGTCGTTTCACTCATATTTTCGCCTATTTATTTGATTCGAGGTACCATAAGTGAAATAATATTTAACATTAAATTCATGATACCTATTTCAAGCTGCAGCTGAAATTCTAGGAATTTTTTCAACTTCATTATGGTGGAGAACCATTTGTGAAAGCTTCGAGTTATTTTATGTTTTAGCTAGAGATATTTTGGTCCATATATTATTTCTGCCTTAAAAGTGAATATTTCTTCATTATATTTCAAAATGGTGTCGAAATAATAATAATAATAATAATAATAATAAGAAATCAAAAAACTAACCAACCAGACAAATTTTCATCCCAAATTTCCTGATATTAGTCTAGCCAAAATATTATCAACTAATAAGGAAAAATATTGTTTATAATTTTCTTTGAGTTAACGAAGACAAAATATATTAAACAAATAAAAAGAAATTAAAATTAAATAAAAAGAAATTTAAATTAAATTACTAACTTAAAACATTTCCTAGGAAAGCATAAGATCGATGTACTATAATGACAATGACTCTTCAGTTAATACTTTTACTTTTATAAATAGTATTTTTTCTATGGTTAATGTCTATCTTTTAGAGAGATTTTAGAGTTTGTTACTTTATGGATAAGTCACATTTCTCCTATAAATAGAGGGGTTCTATTCCATTGTAATTCATCTCAAATCAATAAGAATTCTCTCTCTCTCTCTTTACTTTTCTCTGCAACACTCTTCTTCTTCTTTTATTATGTTATAACATGTTATCAGCACGAGATTCTAACCAATTGAGTAGAGGGTGGTTGATTTGATGTGTAGATATACTATTAATTAGTTGTTTGATATTTGAGAAATTAAACCTCCCGTGGAAAGAAGATTGTGTGAGGGTCTTGCATGAATGACTTGATATTCCTATAATAGGCATCTGACTTGGTCACCAAGCTTTGGGATAAGCGAATGGTGATCAACTTCTACATAATATTGGGCATAATGATTCTCAATTGTTCCATGAACTTCCTTCAGGAATAAATTATGGATTTAAGGTAACCATTTTACCTTTTTTTTTTCTTATAAATTTTATAATTTGATTTTAAATACAATAAAAGATAGTAAATTTTAATTATAACTCTATTAGAGTTTGTAACAAATTATAACCACCAGAATTAGTAAAATTTTATGTCTTGCCATGATCAAATTCATGTATGATTGTGAGCACAAGAAGTGAAAACTCGTAACATTGATTTTTTTAAATTCTCTTTCCCTTAAGAGAATGTGGTAGTAGTCTATGATAAATCTGAAAGAAGATAAAATTATTATCGTGAAGGTATCAATGTGTAACGATCTGACCGGTCGTTTTGAACTCTATTGCGTTGTTCGGCGGTTTCAGGAAATGAGTAGCTTCACTTCAGGTATTATGACTTTTACGAGTGGTAGAAATTGAATTTCGGAAAGTTCGGAGTTGATTTGGAAAGAAATTCTCTAATTTCATAAGCTTTAAGTTGGAAGAATTGACTAAGGTTCGACTTTCGAGTAAATGACCTTGAAATGGGGATCTGAAGGTTCCAATAGGTTCGTATGATGCTTTTGGACTTGGGAGTATGTCCAGACCGGGTTTCGGATGACCCGGGAGCGTTACGGCGCTTATTGGGGAAAATTGGTATTTTCGAAGAATTTCATGAATTTGGGTTAAGTGTATTTCAATGTTATCAATGTCCGTTTGGGATTCCGAGCCTGAGAATAGCTCCGTATGGTGATTCTGGTCTTAGGAGCACGTCCGGATGTGGATTTGGAGGTTCGTAGGCCATTTCGGGGTCATTTGGCGAAAGTTGGAAATTGTAGGTTTCTGGAGGAGTTTGATCGGGAGTGAAATTTTTGTTATCAGGGTCGTATTCTGATTTCGGGAGTTGGAGTAGGTTTGTAATGTCAAATGTGACTTGTGTGAAAAATTTGAGATAAATCGGACGTGATTTGATAGGTTTCGGCATCGGATGTGGAAGTTAGAAGTTCAATAGTTCATTAGGCTTGAATCAATGCGTAATTCGTGGTTTTGATGTTGTTTTGTGTGATTTGAGGCCTCGAGCAGGTTCATGTAATATTTTAGGACTGGTTGGTGCGATTGGATGGGGTCTCGCGGGCCTCGGGTGTGATTCGGAGTGGTTTTGGACCATTTGTCCCTTTTTTGCAATTGTTGATACCGGTGTCTGGTGTTGTCCTTCGCGAATGTGAAGGGTCTCACGCGTTCCCGACTTGAGGCTTGTATTTTTTGTGGCTGAGAGTTTAGTTGTGTGTTGCAATGGTTCTTTTGAAATGGGTTAATTGAAAATTTTCTAGCCAATGAAGTGTTTATTCTAGTAGTGGTTCAGGAGTTATGATGGAATTCTTGTACTCTCTCGTATTGGCATGTTAAATGCAGTGAGAGGCATGGAAATTGAAAGTTGAGGATCAAGGTTGCGGTTCGGTGTTGACAAGAATATCAAGAGCTCGGATGATCGGAAAAGAATTCAGATGTTTAGAGTAAGCTCGTATTGTCATAGCGTCACCTGAGAACGATGTCCTGTGTAAGAGGCTTTGTGTACAGACTTGGGGATTCTTGATTCATTTTGCAGCATTGTATGGTCAGTGGTATGGATGTGCAGAACTTTCCACCTGGTGCGGAAGGTCGTGGGGGCATATCCCACAGGAAGATTGTGTAAGTGTGACATGTAGTCACTTGTGGGGCATTCTATTACTTGGGTTATGTACTATGTACTGCTCTTTTGTGTCATGGGAAAGGGTTATTGTGGATCCTTGAAAGATTACTAGCCCAGTACGATACGACCAAAATTGGATTGAGGTCCGTTGATGGGTCTAAATGTGGATGTATGCGCTACACCAGGCCGGGTGTGTTCATTCAGCATAGCATGTCTTATGGAGGAGTATTCAGGCATTGGATGCTATTTTCATCGTCAGCTATTTCATGTGATACTTTATTGTGCCATGTGGATTGTGAGACGACTTGATTGTTCGCACATGTGTCGAGGTCCCGCGTACCGCTGGTGTTATGTGAGCAAGATGGCTTTCGAGATGCAGATCATACATCGCACCTTAGTTGTGCTTGAGTTTCGCAGCGTATGGAGCTATCTGTCTCCCCAGAATTTGTACTATCCATTTGGCGTGCTTGTGGTCGACATTCGAGTATTTCGTAAGTATGAGCACTCTGGCTCGGTAGATATTTCCTTATTGATTACTATGTTAGATCAGGTGGCACGCCACCACGAGTATATTGTTTGGATCGGGTTTCATGCCGCCACGAGTATCATGGTTGGATCAGGTTTCACGCCTTAAATATATCGTGTGTGGGTCAGGTTTCACGCCACAATGGTATCATGTTTGGATCGGGTTGTATATCGTAACAGTTGGATGTGGAGTACATTTCCCTATATCTATTCTTGTGTGTTTTGTCCCTCATTTACTAAAGAAGGTTCATTACATATTTTTCGTTGTTTAATTAGTTACATGGATTGTAGTTTCTTCCAGTGTTCATTTTCCTTATGTATCACATTCGCGTTGGTAACTTATAGGCACGTTGTGGCGACATATGAAATCTTACATAGTGTTTGCGGTGGCTTATTGCTGGAGCAGCTTGTACTGGGTGAGACGAGATTATTTGACCTGGGATCAGTGCAATCGGATTTATATAAGGCATATTATAGATCAAATATCGTTATTCAGTTCAGAATGAGGTAATGGTTCTTGTCAGGAGGAGAGACTCCATAATTTGTGATTTGGCAGGTGGTTATGAGTTTCTACACATCTCTTCCATCGTGGAAGTATTGCGATAGTCGGAACATGGCTTATATATGTTATGAGGTATACTATGGACTTCGGGTCAGTGGAAATCTCAGTTGTTGTGCTTGGGGAGCTTGCCCTGGAAAATGAGTTATGGGGTGCATGATGTGATTTCAGCGGAGGAGCATGGTCACATTTGGTACAGTGTCTAGTGATTGATACAGTGTTCGTGTGTGAGAATATGGTATCGTGGAGAATTCCGGATGTTGGAATTTGGTTCTAAAGCTTGTTGGCTAAGTTAGCAAGAAGGATCTTCAGTCTGGCTCGAGCTAATGTGCTCAACTGGGTTGTGGTGGAACGGGTAGGTGCACGAGGTGTTAACCAGTGATTTTTGACAACTCCAGAGCAGTTTTTGGCACGTTCGAGGACTAACTTATGTTTAAGTGGGAGAGAATGTAATGACCCGACAATCGTTCAAATATCTAGCGCGTCGTTCGGTTGTTTGAGGCAATGAGTAGCTTCACTTCAGGTATTATGACATTTCTGAAATTGATTTAGAAATAAAAGAATCAGTTCAAACTTTAATACCCCGATTTGTTGTTAAGGTATTCGATAAATGTAAAGAGATGTACTTATTATTGTGCTCATGTACTTTATTGTAAGCACGTATCTTGGGATTCGTAAACTTCCTTCTTTTCTTGTGAAGCGGGCCAAACGCCTCAGCAGTATCTCCTGGAATGGGATAAATTCTTTCCTTTCTTGTGGAGAGGACCGAACGCCTCGGTAGTATATAGAGGTAAATCTCTAGTTCGTGTCGTTCGACCCTAGACAGTGTACACACCACTCTGAATCGGGCCGAACGACGTCGACAAAATCGTGCGCTATACCGCTAGTAGTCCGAATATTCACGGGATAAACTTTTCACCGATGCCAGGTATTTTATAGTATTTATTATCTGATGGTATTGTCACTTGGCATTTATTCTGATATATTGAGGTAGGATACGTGATCGATAAATTTATGCTTGAAAGGAAATAATTGGAACATTATGAAACTTCAGATTTCTCCCCTATTGTTGTGTACTTTAAAATTGTATGAATTATCGTATTGTTTATTTAATTGGACCTCTAGTAAGTGTCGATGTCAACCCCTCGTCACTACTCCTCTGGGGTTAGGCTAGATACTTACTGGGTACGCGTTGATTTACGTACTCATACTACACTTGTTGCACGTTTTCGTGCAGGTACCTATATACCTGGTGGCCTTTTGGGAGCAGATGTGCGGATGTTGCGGGGACTTACCGTGATCTGCATTTCATGTGACGATCCGCAGCCCGTAGAGTCTCCATCATATTTATTTATGTTCTCCTGTCTAATTTGTATTCGAGACAGATGTTGTATTTTACTATGTTTCCTAGTTGATGCACATGCACTTGTGACACTGGATTTTGGGTGTTCTTAGAGGTTGTTCGTTATTGTTTTTTGACAAAACTTTACTTTTATTCCATCAAAAAAGTCATTACAAAACTAGATTAACGCTGACCATTAATCTCTCATTTCAATTACAAGTATACTTATACTAAGTAAGCATACTACATTATATACTAAGGCATATTATCTACATGTTTCAATCCTGGCCCCTATTTAATTTTCTTCCTTCCCTGTATATGTATATGCATTGCAATCTCCTTGCATATTCCATCTATATTGTATCTCCCTTTGTTGAATCTCATCGCATTTTTTTCACGCCATATGCAATACACAACCATTGCAAAAGTTGTCGTGGTCATCTCTGCTTTATAGTCTTTCTTATTTGCCATGCTGTTGATCCAGTTCAATTCATGCTTCCATTCCTTTATTTTTCTTGTGTATACCAGCCATTTCAAAATCCTCTCCCACAGTTTATTTGTACACTGACAGTCAAAATACAGATGCTCAAACGTTTCCTCATCTTGCCCACAGAATACACACTCTGTCTGCACTTGTATGCCAAATTTAGCAAGCCTTTCTATAGTTGCTAATCTTTGATTAATAGCCAACCATAGATGAAACTTGAATCTTGGATGAATTTGTGAGTGCAAGTGTATACTTTTCCATTCCACCCTACTGAATTGAGGTTGTAGCTGTACATATGCCTTATGTATCTGGAATTTACCTTGCCTCTCAAACTTCCCCAGAATAGTTGCAATGTCATGTTGATCTGTCCTCATCTTCAGTACATCTTCTTTTGTTTCAATGATCTTCCTCACCAACCATGCTGCAACTTTAGGTGTGTGTATATCTTCAATACTTCTGCTCTTTATGTAGTATGTATGAGCCCATCTAATCCATAGTGCATCCTTCTTTTTAGCCAATGCCCACAGGTGTTTCATAACTGCTGCTTTGTTCCAAATCTTCATATTGATCACATTTAGTCCACCTGCTACTTTAGGTTGGCATATTCTATCCCATGCTATTAAAGCTTTCCTGGAGAATTCATTTGATCCACTCCATAGAAATGTCCGGCAAATAGTCTCTATCATCTTCATGATCTTCTTTAGAATTAAGAATATTTGTGCCCAATATGTTTGTACACCAAATAGGACTGATTTAATTAGCTGCACCCTTCCAGAATATGATAACATTCTAGTTGACCATCACCTTACCCTGTCTGTGATTTTCTCGACCAAAGGCATACATTGATGCATATTCAGCTTCCTTGTAGACAATGGGACTCCCAGATATTTAAAAGGCAGACTGCCTTTTACATATCCAGTAAGTTGAATCATCTCTTCTTGGATTTGCTGAGTTACCCCAGCCATATATAGTGAACTCTTCTCTGCACTTGCTTGTAGTCCTGATGCCTTTGAAAAATTATCAAAAATGTTCTGCAATGCATTAATTGATTGTTTGTCACCCCAGCAAAACATTAACAAATCGTCAGCAAAACATATGTGTGTTACTCCCAGCTTCTTGCATTTTGGGTGAAACTTGAACTCCTTCTGCATTTTCAATGTATTCATCTCCCTCTACAATTATTCCATAGCAATCACAAATAGGTAAGGAGACATAGGATCTCCTTGCCTAATACCTCTCTTAGCACGAAAAGGTTTTGTGAGTCCTCCATTAATTGTTAATGAGTACGACACTGTTGTCACACACTCCATAATCCATCCAATACACTTTTGAGGAAAACCAAGTTCTGTGAGCATATGTCTTAAGAATTGCCAATCAAGTGAGTCATAGGTTTTCTTTAAATCAACCTTGAGAATACATCTTGGTGATACTCCTTTTCTATTGTAGCCATTAAACCATTCATGACTAAATAAAACATTATCCACAATGCTTCTCCCTTCTATGAACATCGATTGTGCTTTCCCAATTATGTTGTCTATTACCTTCTTTATCCTTCTGGTCAGAATTTTTGCAATAACTTTGTAAACAGTAGTGCAGAAGGCTATTGGTCTATAGTTGTTCACTATAGTAGGGGCTGGTCCTTTGGGAATCAATGTTATGGTTGTGCAATTCCAAGCTTTCTTCATCTTGCATGTCTTGAAAAAGAATTCCACTGCTTCATATACCTCTTGTCTGACTTCATGCCAATGCTTTTTAAGAAACTCGACTGGAAATCCATCAACTCCTGGTGCTTTGTCATTTGGTATGTCTTTCACTGCTTCATCTAATTCTTCATGTGTTACTTCCTGTATTAACTCTAGTTGCTGCTGCATTGATAGGCATACTCCTTCTTTGATGACTTTTGAATTTGGACATGGCTTAATCCCAGTTTATGTCCACATGAGTTGCTTAAAGAAGGTAACAAATTCCTTTTCTACTTCTTGAGGTTTTGTAACTTTAATTCCTCCTGCATTGTAGACAGAAGTTATTGAGTTCCTGCTTGTTCTCATCTTCAACTGAGCAAATAAATACTTGGAGTTTGAATCTCCAAAGTCTATCCAATTCACTCTTGACTTCTGCCTCAAGATTCTTTCCTCGATTATGCTCCACTTCTCTAATTCCTGTAATGTCAATTTTTCTTCTTCAATCAGTTCTTGGTTTAAGGGACTGATCTTCAGACTATTTTGCACATGTTCTAGCTTCTGTCTAGTTTGATTTAGTCTTCTTTCATAGATTATCATCTCCTTATTCAATCCTTTTGACATCAATTTCAGCTTCTGCAGTTTTTTCCATATACTTTCCATAGGATCACAGTCCATCTTCTGCCTCCATATATCCTCTACCATAGGTTTGAACTCTCTGTGTTCCATTATCACCATATATATCTTAAATGGTTTATGGTATATGTTTTTCCTTTTCCATATTTGAATCAATATAGGAGAGTGATCCGATACTCCAGGTTCCAAACAAACAGCTTCCACATGTCCATATTCTCTGATCCACTCAAAGTTACCAAGGGCCCAATCAAGTCTGTTGTACACCCTATCAGCTGCTTGTTTTTTATTGCACCAAGTATAAAACATCCTTTTGTCTTCAAAGGGGTTAACTGTACAGCATCAATGCACTCCTTAAACTCCTTTATCTCATTCATAGTAACTGGCTGCCACAATCTATCATCAGTACTCAGAACACTATTAAAGTTGAGTCAGTCTTCCCATTCTTTTCAGTTCTTCCCATAAGTTTGTTCTCTCTTGAATCTTGTTTCTAGAATACACCACTGATAGCATAATCTGGTTCCCATTTATTGTATCAGTAACTCTACAGTGAATCAACCATATTCTACCATTTTCAGCTTTAGGATAATTGCAGCAATATCCCCAATCCTTTGCTATTCTATATAGTATTGTTTTTGAATTTTTTTCTTTAACTCTGGTTTCCAGACATCCTAGGATATCAATCTTATTCTTCTGCAAAAAGATTTTCAACTCTTTTTGCTTATAGGGCTTATTTAGCCCTCTTATATTCCATGTGTTTATGATCATGGCGGGTGTTGTGTAGGATCACGATCCATGCCTCCTCCCTGTTCATTTGTGCGTCCCATCTCATCCACCACTGTGAATCTATTTGGACCTACACTTCTACCATGGTTTCTTAGGGAGTTGTTTTGTTCTTCATATTCCCCTGTATTCAGAACCATTTTTCCTCTTTGAACTGTGCCACTTTGATGTGTCACCTTATCATCTTTTATAGGTTGTTGTATTTCATCTAATACTTCATTTTTCACTTCCTTTCCTTGTTGTTCCTTTGGTTTCCACTCTTGAATGATTCTCTTTCTTCTGCCTCTATTTCTTCTTCTAGGCAGTTGGAATTATTCATTCTCCTCCTTCTTATTCAATTTCCAACATTCAATCAGTTCATGTCCAAAGTGTAAACATTCAGTACAGAACTTTGGCTTCCATTCATACATAATTTCATGTTGTTTCACACTCGTAGGAGTTATGATCTCAACTGTCTCCACCAATGGTTTTTTTATATCCACTTTCACTAGTAACCTTGCATAGGATATCTTCCCTAAGTTAGTTGTGTATTTATCTGTATACATTGGCAATCCTACATCACTTGCCACTTTACTCAAGGCATCTGCAGGCCAGTATCCTACTGATAGGCTAGGTAATTGAATCCAAAGTGGAATAGTGGTGATACACTTAGGATCAAAATGAAAATCTCTCTCCCAATTCTGTAGTATCAGTGGCTTGTTGTGATAAGTGTAAGGTCCTGCTTGCATTACAGCTTCCTTATCTTCTCCCTTTTTAAATATGAACACATAGTAGCCATCTTGATGATATAGTACTTGAGGCTTGTCTACAAAGTCCCAAATTGTTTCAATGTATTTCACCATAGATTTCTCATATGGTGTATCCCCCAGTACATATCCAATTAAAGCATTATCCCAATAATCCTTTAGTTCATTCACATCTTCTTCCTCAATTTGTATTATCATTTTACCTTCTCTATGGCTTGGCGGTACATAATCCATCCTCATACCCATTTGCGAGTTCCTATTCTGCATCCTGACCTCTTTTTCATGTATTGTTCTATCCTTTCCCGGCTCTGCATTTCCCAGATCCAGATATATATTCTGTCTCGATGACCCAGCTTCAGAGAATTGAAGACGTTTTGGGCTCGTTGGTAGCTGCTCCTTGTTCTTCTGATGCTCAATTACAGTAGTATCACAATTATTGTTCCATTGGTTTCTGTTCATCTCCTCCTCCTCAGCTAGCTCAATGTCCTCATCAGTTGGTTTAAACCCAGTTGTTAAGAAACTTCTAAAGGTTAATGGAGTAAGGGTTTGTATCACAGAGTTTACCGGTGTAGTCACATCGGTCGCCGTCGTTGCTTGCCTTCGCTTCCTTGCCATCGGTGGTGCACGTTAGCCTGCCTTGGCTTATCGAGCGCCGAGAGCATCAAGTCGTCGTTGTTCGTTATTGTAATTATATATTTATTATCATTTTTCCCTAGAAGTTCTATATTATGCCATTAGATTAATGAAGATTATGATTTCGGAAGTAATAAAATGAGCAAATAAATGGATAAATCAATGTTGGCTTGCCTGACGACGGCATTAGGTGCCATCACGGCCTATAGTGGATTTTGGGTCATGAAAGCTTGGTATTAGATTGTTAGGTTCACTTAGGTTTCACGATTCATGAGCAAGTCTAGTAGAGTGTTGTGGATCAGTACGGAGACCTCTGTACTTATCTTCGAGAGGCCACAGGGCTGTTAGGAGCACTTCCCTTCTTGATTCTTCATCGTGAAATTTGATTCCTTTGAGGCTTATTCCTTTGTATCCTTCCTACTCAATCTTATGCAACGTGAACCGCTTGTTATCAACTGGAAATCGAGGAATTGTAATGGTACTACAGAAGTGGTGCAGGGTATTTCTCCCTACGTATTTGATTGGGCTAATGCCATCGCCTTGCGGAAGGGTGTTCTGCCTTTTTTGCTTAGTATCAGTATTTCCTATGGTTTTGAAGTTGGGCACTGATTGTTATGATGATTCATGTGCTGCTATTGCATATTGTTGGTGTAATAGTAGGGTGCTTGACTATGTGACGGGCAATGAACGACTCGAAAGGAGGTTTTCCTCATTATGATTCAGAGGTTCGGCATTCTATTTCCAGCAGAGGAAAGGTAATCGGACTATGGATGTTCGGGTTCAGGATAATGGAGTAACAAGACTTGGTATTTTCGAGCATGGTGGAATTTTCATCTTTGATGTGGTGTCACTGCCCTTGTTGAATGTGTTAAGTTTGCCGGTGTTATGGTCTTCTTCATTCGCCTTTGGGGTAGGGTATTGTGAAATGGTGCCGGGGAAGCGGTTGTCATAGATCGCGGAGTGTAGTGGTTCAGAATTGAATCGGTGTTCCTAATGTTGATGGCTCAAGAAAGATGATTTTCAGAGAGGCTTAGAGACGGTAACGATCAATTAGTTCAATTGCTATAGATATGGATTTTGATTTAAGGAAACAACTGGGCATTTATGAGGAAGGATATGTGGGAGGTGTCTTGCGGTGGTTAAATTTATAGAAGGCCAAGTGTGAGGAGCAGAAGTCGCGTAGCTGCTTAAAGGAGAGGGTTCGACCAAAGTGGGAGGGTGGCAGAGTAGCATATGGGTTTTGTGGAAGGATACCTACACGCCTTGAGGAAAGTTTGGAGTACTTTGGGGTTCATGGTGGACAACGACAAGGTCTACGGACTTAATTTGGAATATTGGCTACTATATTGAAGAAGATTGGATACGACAGAAAGGAGTTGCTCGATGTGAAGTGGGATGCAACCTGACTTCAGATTGGAATGAATTGTCTCACCTTTAGTTGATGTCAATGGGGAGTGAACTAATTTGTACAAGTGGTGAATAAGCACGGGCTTAGGATGGTTTACTGATTTTGTAGTAATTGTACCCAGTGCAGCGTCGTTGGAAGATGTCGGCATGGAATTTTCACAGGCGGGCTATCTCCTGTGAGTAGGTTAGTGGTGGTGTGATGTTGACAAGGTTTCTACGAAGAATTCCACCTACTACTCGACATAATGTTGACTTTGCAATTGTGGCTAATTATTTGGGGTGTTCATGAAAGGTTTAAAAAAAGATTTCGAGGAATTTGGTGGGTTAGAGGATGTAAGATCCAGGTAATTGAGAAGGACGAATCCTTGTGGGCTCTAGGATTATGTGATTGTAGCTTAAAGTCTAAGTGGGGGAGCCTACCATCTATGGTTGGATCGCGTAGTTGTCTGCTTGTGCGGTTTCTGGTTATCGGTGTATTGGTGGGATATCATGACTAAGGAAAGAAAACATCAGTGGTAATTCGAGCAAAGGAATTGAGGACAGTGTGTTATATTTGGCATTATCTATTCATGTTCAGGTTTTGGGAAGACTCATAGGTTATGCTTCTTGTAGGGGTTAAGTGCAATGAAAGGAATTCAGTCGGTTGCTTCTTTGAGAGGGTGTTCATGTGCTAGCAGGGCCTTGGAATTTGATTATATTCGAGAACAAGTCAGATTAGGTGACTCTCAACAACGGTCCTAGTGGGTTCAAAAATTTAAGTGTGGTGCCTAAGGATTTCGAGTTCGTGGCATGATTAAGTATCGAGATTTTGCAATGGGTTATGAAAGGGGCTTGGAGTGTTCTATGTTATCATCGGTATACGGTGTGGCATTGAAGGAATGGTAGAAAATAACTTCGGATTCATAGAGGAATTAGCAGAATATGTGTACCAGTTGAAGATGTAAATGTGCACACAAGGAGGGTATGAGACGGTTCGTGGGTTTTGAGACAGTGTGGTCTCGTGAAATGGGGTCACTCAGGATGAGTGCAGATTAAGTTCGTATATTTTGAATGGAGCTACTATTATTTCTAAGGCAAGTCCAGAGTAAATTGGAAGAAGCTAGGTCAGTTAGTAATGGTTGAATCAACATGATTGTGGCAGTGATAAGTTTCTTCAACGTGAAGTTATACATGTAGTTTGTGGTTGTAAACTTAGGCTTGAGCGCCACCACCGCTTGGTTGATTTGGGAGGTATTTGATTCGAATGGCCTGTTAGGTGTAAATGGATTCGGGAAGAGTTATGGCGGTTTAGATCACGGCTTGAGGCTTGTATTTTCGGTGGATAGGAGTTTAGTTGTGTGTTTTAATGGTTTTCTGAAACGAGTTAATTGAAAGGTTTCTAGACAATGAAGTGTTTATTCTAGTAGTGGTTCAGGAGTTATGATGGAATTCTTTTACTCTCGCGTATTGGCATGTTAGGTGCAGTGAGCGGCATGGAAATTGAAAGTTGAGGATCAAGGTTGCGGTTAGGTGTTGACAAGAATGTCAAGAGCTCGGATGAGCAGGAAAGAATTCGGATATTTCGAGTAAGCTGGTGTTGTCATAGCGTCACCTGAGAACGGTGTCATATGTAAGAGGTTTTGTGTACAGATTTTCGGATTCTTGATTCGCTTTGTAGCATTGTATGGCCGGTGGTATGGATGTGCATACCTTTCTACCTGGTGCGGAGGTCGTGGGGCGTATCCCATGGGAAGATTGTGTAAGTGTGACATGTAGTCACTTGATTGATTAAATATTGAAACCAAGTATGGAGATTATGGTACCATCACTAATTTGAGAGAGTTTATACATGATGGGCATCTATTCCTTGGTCTGTTGAACGTGTTAGTCTATTTTGGATTTGATGGTTGTTCTTTTGTGTCATGGGAAAGGGGTATTGTGGATCCTTGAAAGATTATTAGCCCAGTACGATACGATCAAAATTAGCTTGAGGTCCGTTGATAGGTCTAAATGTGGATGTGTGCTCTACACCAAGTTGGGTGTGTTCATTCAGTATAGCATTTCTTATGGAGGAGTATTCAGACATTGGATGTTATTTTTCATCGTCGCGCGTAGCGGTTGTGTTATGTGACTAGGTTGGCTCTCGAGATGCAGATCATACATCGCACCTTAGTTGTGGTTGAGTTTCATAGTGTATGGCGCTATCCGTCTCCCCAGAATTTGTACTATGCATTTGGCGTGCTTGTAGTCGACATTCGGTTATTTTGTAAGTATGAGCATTCTGGCTCAGTAGGTATTTCCATATTGATTACTATGTTGGATCAAGTGGCATGCTGCCACGAGTATGTTGTTTGGGTCGGGTGGCACGCCGCCATGTGTATCATGGTTGGATCAGGTTAATTTCCCCAACGGTATCGTGTGTGGGTCGGGTTGCACGCTGCAACGGTATCATATGTGGATCGGTTTTCATGCCGCAACAGTGGGATGTGGAGTACAATTCCCTATATCTATTCTTGTGTGTTTTGTCCCTCATTTTCTAAGGAAGGTTCATGACATTTTTCAGTTGTTTAATTAGTTACGTGGGTTGAGTAGTTCCTTCTAGGGTTCGTTTTCCTTATGTATCACATTCGAGTTGGTAACTTGTTGGCACATTGTGGCGTCATATGAAATCTTAGATATTTTTTGCAGTGGATTATTGTCGGAGCAGCTTGTACTAGGTGAGACGAGATTATTGGACCTGGATCAGTGCAATCGGATTTATATAAGGCATATTAAAGAGCAAATATCATTATTCAGTTCAGAATGAGGTAATGGTTCTTGCCATGAGGAGAGACTCCATAATTTGTGATTCGACAGGTGGTTACGCATTTCTACACATCTCTTCCATCGTGGCATTATTGCGAGAGTTAGAACATGGCTTATATAAGTTATGAGGTATACTACGGGCTTCGAGTCATTGGAAATCTTAGTTGTTGTGCTTGGAGGAGCTTGCCCTGGGAAAATAAGTTATGGGGTACATGGGGTGATTTCAGCGGAGGAGCATGATCACGTTGGGTTCAGTGTCTGGTGATTGATACGGTGTTCGTGTGCGAGAATATGGTATCGTGGAGAATTCTGGATGTTGGAATTTGGTTCTAAATCTTGTTAGCTAAGGTAGCAGGAAGGATCTTCATTTCGGCTCAAGCTAATGTGCTCAACTGGTTTGTGGTGGCACGGGTAGGTGCACGAGGTGTTAACCAGTGATTTTGGACAATTCCGGAGCAATTCTTGGCACGTTCGAGGATGAACGTATGTTTAACTAGGAGAGAATGTAATGACCCGACCAGTCGTTCTGATCTCTAGCACGTCGTTCGCTGGTTTGAGGCAATGAGTAGTTTCATTTCAGGTATTATGACTTGTACGAGTGGTCGGAATTGAATTTCGGAAAGTTCGGAGTTGATTTGGAAAGAAATCTCTAATTTCGGAAGCTTTAAGTTGGAAGAATTGACTAAGGTTTGACTTTCAATTAAACGACCTCGGAATCGGGATTTGAAGGTTCCAATAGGTTCGTATGATGATTTTGGACTTGGGCATATGTCCAGATCGGGTTTTGGATGACCCGGAAGCGTTACGGCGCTTATTGGGGAAAGTTGGCATTTTGGAAGAATTTCATGAATTTGATTTGAAGTATATTTCAATGTTATTGATGTCCGTTTGGGATTCCGAGCCTGGTAATAGCTCTGTATGGTGATTCATGTCTTAGGAGCATATCCGAATGTGGATTTGGAGGTCCGTAGGTCATTTGGCGAAAGTCGGAAATTGAAGGTTTTTGGAGGAGTTTGATCGGGAATGGACTTTATTTTATCGGGGTTGGATTCCAATTCCGAAAGTTGGAGTAGGTCTGTAATGTCAAATGTGACTTGTGTGCAAAATTTGAGATCAATCGGGCGTGATTTGATAGGTTTCGGAATTAGATGTGGAAGTTAGAAGTTCAATAGTTCATTAGGCTTGAATCGATGCGTAATTCGTGGTTTCGATGTTGTTTTGTGTGATTTGAGACCTCGAGCAAGTTTGTGTTATGTTTTGGGACTGGTTAGTGTGATTGGACGGGGTCCCGGGGGCCTCGGGTGTGATTCGGAGTGATTTCGGACCATTTCTCCTTTTTTTGCAATTGTTGATACTGGTGTCTGGTGTTTTCCTTCGCGAACGCGAAGGGTCTCACACGTTCGTGAAGAAGACATTCAGGAGGAGGATTTTTGTTCTACACGAACGCGACAAAGGTGTCCTGAACGCGGAAGAGGACTGGAGCAAGCTTACGCGAACGCGACGCAGTGCTCGCGAATGTGGAGAAGGAAGGGAGTTGGGGCCTAGAAGTGCTTAGCCTTCGTGAATGCGGTTGTGAGACCGCGAACGCGAAGAGGAATTTCTGGAGGTAGTATTTTTAGCCTTGGCGATCGCGAAGGTATTCCTGCGATCGCGAAGAAGGATGGATCTGGGCAGATTGTTTTAAGTCGTGATTTTTTCCCATTTCACTCATTTTCTCTCATGGTTTAGGCGATTTTGGAGAGCTTCAGGGGGAGATTTTCATCAAGCAACACAAGGTAAGTGATTTCCACCTATTTCAAGTTAAATACATTGTATATGTATGGATTTAAACATGAAAAATTATAGAAATTTGGGATTTTGAAGAAAAACCTAGAAATTAGTATTTTTGGATTTAGACCACGAAATTGGACATGAAATTGGGAATAAATCATATATTTGAGTTCATTAGTGTTATGGGTAATGATTATCTTCGAAAAATTTTGAAATTCGGGCACGTGGTCCCGAGGGTGACCTTATCGACTTTTCGAGCGGAGTTGGAAATTTGTGATAAATTGAGTTATAATGAGTATTAGAGTATATATTTATGGATTTGCACATCGATTGACTAGAAATAAGAGTATCAGGTCAAACTTTAATACCCCGAGTTGTTGCTAAGGTATTCGATAAATGTAAAGAGATGTACTTATTATCGTGCTCATGTACTTTACTGTAAGCATGTATCTTGTGATTCGGAAACTTCCTTCTTTTCTTGTGGAGCGGGCCGAACGCCTCGACAGTATCTCTCGGAATGGGATAAATTCCTTCCTTTCTTGTGGAGTGGGCCGAACGCCTCGGTAGTATATAGAGGTAAATCTCTAGTGCGTGTCGTTCGACCCTTGGCAGTGTACACACCACTCTGGATCGGGCCGAATGACCTGGGCAGAATCGTGCGCTATATCGCTAGTAGTCCGAATATTCACGAGATAAACTTTTCACTGACGCCCGGTATTTTATAGTATTTATTATCTGATGGTATTGTCACTTAGCATTTATTCTGATATATTGAGGTAGGACACGTGATTGATAAATTTATGTTTGAAAGGAAATAATTGGAACATTATGAAACTTCAGATTTCTCCCCTATTGTTGTGTACTTTAAAATTGTATGAATTATCGTATTGTTTATTTAATTGGACCTCTAGTAAGTGTAGATGTCGACCCCTCGTTACTACTCCTCTGGGGTTAGGCTAGATACTTATTGGGTATGCGTTGATTTATGTACTCATACTACACTTGTTGCATGTTTTTCGTGCAGGTACCTATATACCTGGTGGCCTTTTGGGAGCAGATGTGCGGATGTTGCGGGGACTTACCGTGAGCTGCATTCATGTGACGATCTGTAGCCTGTAGAGTCTCAATCATAGTTATTTATGTTCTCCTGTCTAATTTGTATTCGAGACAGATGTTGTATTTTACTATGTTTCCTAGTTGATGCATATGCACTTGTGACACTGGATTTTGGGGGTTCTTAGGGGTTGTTCGTTATTGTAATTATATATTTATTATCATTTTTCCCTAGAAGTTCTATCTTATTCCATTAGATTAATGAAGATTATGATTTTGGAAGTAATAAAATGAGCAAATAAATGGATAAATCAACATTGGCTTGCCTGACGGCGGCGTTAGGCGCCATCACGACCTATAGTGAATATTGGTCCGTGACACAATGATGTGGACGTGATAATAGACGAAATTATAATCGTCATCATTGTGGTAATAAGAACGATATGGAGTCTCAAAATAATCATTCACTCTGTTAAAGTAATGTTTCTCATCGATTTGACATGAGATTTTGTAAAGCACATATAGATGATTATGGTCCATTCATTTGTGAATGAGACAACATGTGATTTATGAATACATATTCATTCTTGAAAGAATATGACTGTATGAGTGGTGGTGAATATACCACACTCACCTCTAAAATGAGGTTTGAGATGAAATAAGAAAATAATTTCATTATTATGGCATGAATGGTCATTGATCACGTATCTACTGTGATTATGCCAAAATATTATAACAATGTGATTATTACAGGGCAAAAGCAATGGAAGCAACATATCTTGCCTATAATAATTTTGACCATGACCCTAATGGTATAACTTTCTCCTTGAAAGAGATATTCACCATATGTATGTTGATGGATATTGGTAGTACAAAATTAATTAAAAGCTCTAGAAGAGTCAATTATATTAATTTAGGGAAATAAAATTAATTATAAGGTATTATGTTGTAGTAAGTCTCATAGAAACTTATTGAGTTTCTAAAGAGTTTCTAAAGTATTCGCAAAAAGGGTTGGTTACATTGAGACTATAAATAAAGAAAAAATTTAATACTTTCTATTACCACAACTTGTAGCAAGGTAATATGTATGTAAAAAGCTACCCTCTTTATTCTCCAGCTTATACTACATAAATAAATAGTGTTACAATAAAGTAAAAGTTTACTGATATAAAAATCAATATCATAATAAACTTGAAATTTATTGATAATTGCACACGTCATGATGTAAACCTGAAATTTATCAATATTGATAATTTATACAATTGGCATAATTAGTTTAGCCATGTTAATTTAAGCATGATGTGCAAAAATAAAAGAGAATTCACATGGGTAAATATTAAATAACTAGAAAGTTCTTTACGAATTCTTCTATGTTGTTTGTTCTCATTAATTAGTAGGCCAAGTAAAAGTGAGATTGAATCCCATGAATGTTGGAAATATCAAAAGGTGAATATATGATCATTCACCTGCAATGTATACCACATAATATGCATCTATGAGATGGTTATATGTGCGATTATTATTAACCCACAACTTTGTGTCTGCGAGCTAACTTGCTCAATAATTTAATTTAGAGCATAATTTTCAGATTTTCTATTCAAGACAGTTCATCTTGATAAGTTGGTTTACATCACAATTAGTTTAGCAAAATGATTTATTGAATGTCTCTACTTAATAGCTAAACTATTGCTTATGAGAATAAAGTTATCTATAGCAGTTTGATATACGTTATATACGACATATATTACGTTCTCCCCTCACAAGTGGTTCAAGGTCAAGAACCAGATAATTCCATCTTATTATTATTATTAATGTGATGTGTATATTTTGATTAACACCATAACACACAAAGGTGAATTTCCAAAGTTGAGGAAGCAGGTTAGTTTTTCTAACATGCGGGAGAGACAGGATAAACAGTTGAGAAAAAGTTACTTTGAATAAATTATCATTTGTACATTTGTATCCTCGAATAAGATAATATGAACTTGAAGTTCACAAAATGATACTTCACCTGTAATATATTACAAAGCACGCCAGACGTATTTGTTGACCAAAAGAAAGTAAATATATTCTCACTGCAAATGCTCCTATTAGAATAAATCCTAGAAAGACAAAGTCTATGGTACGCTTAAAGCGTATAGACAAATCAATTTCAAATAAAATTTTTGATAAAGAAAATGAGCAAATGATCAAAATGATCATAATAAGGAGGCAAGTGATCTAGAAGATCACATGACATAACACTTGCATAAAATCTCATGAGGGGTTCAATACCTGAAAATATGAATGAAGAGATTTATATGTTATGTCTTTATGAAGAAAAAAAGAGGTTGGAACCGATATAAAATGTATGTCGACAACATCTATGATAGTGCTAAGTAGATGGGGATCTTAAGGTTGTCGAATACAGACACAAAAATACTGGTCAAATAAAAGAGACACAATTCGAATAGAATTGGTTTCATATGAAAGACATGTAGTTTGGATCTGCAGTTCAAATACTTGAAAATATAAAATCAATGGTGTGTACAATCACTTTTATCTAATCTTATATGTTTAGCATAACATAAAAACTTAATGTGCATCTAAAGTCTATTTATATAGCTTATATGACGTAACTTATATGACAATCCCAGAAGTATTTAAATTTCTTAAAGCATATAAATTTCTTGGGCCTAAAATACCACATCCTAAGTGTAATTTGTGTACATATGTATCTTGATATAACTATTAGCATGATAATGTGATAGCGAGAATGTTTACCTCTATGGAGATTTTGAAAAGCCCATTCCACAACATTATATGAAGACATTACATATCTATCAAGAATGATGATTTCAAGGTGCAACATATTCATTCAAGTTAATATGATTGATTTGTTTATCAAATCTCTACCAATGATCTTTTGAAGATGATGCACAAGATTGAAATTTGAAAGCTCAAAGATGTGAATTGATTGTCTCGTCAAGGGGAATTAATACGCGTTGTACTTTTTTTCTTACAATGTTTTGTCCCACTAGGTTTTCCTTGCAAGGTTTTAACGAGGCAACCAAAAGGCGTGTTGTTAGATATGTGTATTCTTTTTCTTTCACTAGAATTTTTTCCACTGGATTTTATTTTAGTTAAGGTTTTAATGAGGCACATTATCTGTTGAATAGACATTGAAGGCGAGTGTTATAAATAGTATTTTATTTATGGTGAATGTTTATCTTTTAGAGATTTTAGGGTTTGTTACCTTGTGGTTAAATCACTTTTCCTGAGGTTCTACTCTATTGTAATTCATCCCAAATCCATAAGAATCATCTCTCTCTACTTCTCTCTGCAATACCCTTCTTCTTCTTTTATTATTTATAACATTTACCATATATTATTGAATTATTTTGAACACCAAAATTGTCATATAGGAAATTTAATGCAATAACAAAATAATCGCAAAATTATAATCTCCTTCTTTGATTTTAGATACCATCATATCTCCTAGTGTATACCCTTCATCTTCTCATTTTTTAAGATGGTACGAAGTTGCAAGGGAAGTTTAATTACTTTAGTCAGATTTGGAATATTTTTAATACTATTAAATAATATTTAGAAACAACTGACTCATTATTTCAACTTCAAACTTAAAATATATAATTGGAAGTTTTAAAAACAAGTTTTAGAAGTTTTTTTAAATTTTTTCAAGTTTTCAGTCACAAACTTCAACTAGGTTTTCGAATTTCAATCAAATCATGTCCAAACGCCTACATTTGCCCCTTTTTGGGCTAGCTATCTTTATTTGTGATTTTGAGTTTTTTTAGCTTTTAAATTCTATAGTTCTAATTTCAGAAAAGGTTAATAAAGTAGCATCTAAATTAACTTTAAAGATCGATTAATTTTCTTTTACAATGTGCAGTGCAAGGACCAAACAAGAAAAAAGGGAACCATAGAAACGAAAAATTGCATGAGTTGTCTTGTCTCATTCTTTGTTCACTCATTATTTTAATAGTTAGGTTAAATCTAGAATAGACGTAAAGTTTATCATATGTTCCCCCTCACTTTCTTAATTAGTAGATAATACAGTTTTTATAAAGTCGAAATTATAAGGAGAAGAAGTCCAAGATATATAATACTACCAATGAGCTCGAAAGTTAGTACTAAAAAAAAAAAAAAAGATTACTATATTAGTTTATTCAATATTTACCATCTCAATCGTCGTTGACAAACTAATGCATAAAATTAAAATTAGAATATGAAGTGAGGGAAAGTGCAGGCACAGCACTATGCCTTGTTGTGCTTCCCATTACCAACAAACTAATTTTTTTATATAGTACAATGAAAGAGATATTCCTTCCTAAAATAGCCAAATTCATAATAGTTAATATTCTCCTGAGCTGTAATGATAATCACATCTTTGTGTTTATGTGCTTCCACAACCTTGGGTTTTCCAGAATTTGCGTTACAGAATATAACAACCAAACTGCCAAAAATAACTCTTTCCAAATTCATCAAACCGTCTCTCCATTCTTCACTTTCTTTCTCTATTTTCCTACTTATAAACTCTTTGTCTTCACAAAAATCCATTACTTTCTATTCTCTAACAATCATCTATCTATAGTGTTGCAGATTATGGATCATAATCTTTAATTTCATATAAGGTGCCATTTTCTTTCTCCTTATCTTTCTCTTCCCTCACACCGTTTTCTTTTGTTGAATTTTTGCTGTTTCCATAATAATATGATATCAAGAATGTAGGATATTGTATTATATCATGATTGTCCAGATGAACCTTTTATTAATTTCTTTTATCATGTATAATTTCTTTTGAAGTAGTCCTTACAAGATTGTTCCGGTTGGTAGTTGTTTCTCAGTATATTATGAGCAACACATTTCTACGAAAATAAGTTTTTGGTTGGCAGATATATTTCTTTTTTTTTTATTTTCTTATTTTTGGTGGGGGTGGGGGAGAGGAATTATATGGTTTAGGATAAGAGAAGAAAAGGCAATAGTAAGAAAAAGAAACTGGTAAAATTGAGGAGCACTAGATTATTTTTGGGATCTAAGTTCATGAGAAGTTTATCTATAGTTTCAATTATTGTAGAAATTTGGCTAAGATTTTGGGTAGTGCGTTTGTTATTTCATTGAATCTAATGATGATGGCACATATTCTACCAAAGGGTACATTGTCATTATTCATTTTTCAGTGTTCTTCAATAGTATATCTCTCTCCTTACTACTTTTGATATTTGCATTTTTTGTGTTAAGGGCTACTTAGTCTAAGCTACATATTAATTTGGCTGGAAAGAGAAAGTGGAAATTATAGAACCATATACATTTTGCAATCTGTGCACTATGTAGAGGAGTGTTTATTTCTTTTGTTGTTGTATTCTCTAGTAATAAAGGTCAGAATAATTATAAGTAAACAATCTAATATTTCTGCATTAAATTGGAAGTTCACACAAGTTGCGGTGCCACAATCTTCTAACTAGTCGTGCGTTCTCCGATTCAATCAGGGCTCTCATTCTCTATGACGTTGTTGATGATCTATTTGAATTTACCATGCTTAGAAGGGCTACGAGATTTGTGGTGATTACAACTTAATGAAGAAGAGGTAAAATATCAAATTTAAGAAAATGTTACAAAGGTGACAATCAGTATATTTCAATGTCCAGTCTTAGGATTTCTAACAACCAAAAAAGCTTGAGTATGAAGTGCACCTAATAACATTGACATACAACAATAGAACATCAATCCAAGCTAGTAGAATATTGTGAGAATTCATTATAAACAGACAAGTTTTATGCCGACTGACTGTCAACTCACCACAAGCCTCCTTTATTCGTACTTGGGACAACAATATGAATAAACTTACACAGTAGAGTGAAAACCTGATAACATTGACTTAACAAAGAAAAAATTGTAATGCATGAGGAGCCTGTGTCGAAGAGTCCATGATTTTATGACTCTAACCTATGAAGTACTACTCTTTTGCAGCAAAATACAAGTTCAAAATCTTGTTAAGCCAAAGAATATAATGGCAACTCGGGCAAAGGACACTGCTCCGCCAGGAAAGGAGAAGACAGGGACATCTCCTTCACATCCAATTGCTCATCATCTGAGAAGTCCCAATTCATCAACTACAAACTCTCCGGTGCGGAAACGAGCAGATTCAACCACCTCAAACAAGAATGTTCCTAACTATCTCAAGCCTACAATGTCTTCATCGAATGACCCCAACATTCACAATAAGCCTACTCTAACTCGAATAAGATCGTTTGAAAAGCCTCCTGTTGCTGCTTTGCAAAAAACTGCTAAAGAGAGAATTCTTCGGTCATCCTCATCGTTCTCAGGCAAGACTAGTTCAACTTCCCAAAAACTCCTTTCGGATAAGTTATCTAGAGCATCTCATATGACTAAGGAAGCCACCGGTAAACAACGTGGCACCAGCATGTATGCTAGACCAGGGACCATAAAGAAGACTAAAGCCACCGGCACCATCTCCAAGAAACAGGAGGCCAGCAGTACTAGTCATAATGACACACACAAATCAAGAAATGATCAGAATGGTCATAATGGTTCAACACCAAAAGATCCAATAACTAATTCTTCACATGCAGCTGAGGATGTTATTCCTCAGGCTGAAACTGGGCAAGATGACACGTCTAAATCAAGAAATGATCAGGAAGATCAAAATGAATCAACACCTAAAGAATCAAAAATAACTGATTCTCCACATGCGACTGAGGATGTTATTCCTCAAGCTGAACTATCTGAGCAAGAAGATCCAGAATTGCCGGTCACTGATACTGAAAGTGACGTGATCATTAACAACAGTGGAACTGCTGCTACTGATGCAGGAGAAAACAATTCAGCCATCGAAGATCAAGAAGAGCAGAATGGAAATGTAAACAATGCTGAAACAGTTTTGGAAAACCAAGAAATAAGTAAGATGGAAGAACCAAAAGACGCACAACTTGTTGAAGAAACCAGCACCAGCAACCCTAAAGAACCAGAAGAAATTACCATTGAACTTCATCTTGAAGAGAACACAGTAAAAGAAGTGGATGAGAACCAACAAGAGAAAGAAGAGGATAAAGGAAGAAACCAAGGAAAGGAAACTGATATGGCAGAGGAAGGTGAAGCAGTGCAGGAAACTAGTACTACTGTGGCATCATCAAAACCTCAACATCAAGTGGTGCAAGGGAAGAAAGAATCTGTGGTCTCCAATGATGTGATAGAAGAGACTGCAAGTAAGCTTCGAGAGCAAAGGAAGAACAGAGTGAGAGCACTGGCTGGTGCCTTTGAAACTGTCATCTCCTTGCAGGAGCCCAAGTGAGTATTTCTGTTTTTGAGTATACATGTGTTTATTGGTAGCTGTATGAACAAATCAGTATTATAACTTTGTTCATATACCAACAAAAACGATGATAATGATAAAATCCATAGTAACAACAACATGAACAACAACAATAATATAATAATCAAATCATTTGATGTTTTTATCATGCATCTTGATTCTAAATAAAATCAACATGTGTTTCTGTTGAGAATTGATGCTTGCGACATAAAAATATATCTATCACGTGCAGTTCAATCGTACACAGATTTCTGATAATGTTCTGGAAATATTTCAATTTCAGGGTGTAAATTATAACTTATGCTAGAACTGGACATGCTTGTGGAAAATCAAACATGCTGCTACAGTTTGGCTGATAGGGAATGCATCACCAAAATTGATTCATCTAAAATGGATGGTCAGAAGGTTATTTCCATTAGTAAATTCTAGGAACATACAATTCTTTCACAAAGACAAGAAGAAATTGGAAAACGAAAAAAAAAAAAAAAAAAAAAAAAAGGAGCAAGAAAAAAATGAAAGAGATAGGATGTGTATGTGGTTTTATTTTTGTGTTGCTTTAGAGCTTTTCGCTGAACAGCTCTGTATAGAAGTACCAGTGGGAAAATATGCTGGTGGTTAGTGTATTAATTGAAGATTTGTACACATATGTAATATTTCCCTTTGCATTTGCCACAGTTCTGGTGGGTAGTGATATTTATTTTTAAAGGACTGTTGATGGTCAAAATGATAATGAATCAGAATGAATGGTAACTCGAAATATCACGGAACGACCGTCAATTGTTATTAGAAACTAACGAAAAAGAGATTCTACTTCTCAACTATGAACTCCCAGTAGCGAAAGTGACGTGTTAAAAATTAGTGACAGAATTTGATTTAACAGTAACTAATATTAGTCTAGTTTATGGTAAGAAAAGAACTAAGAAAGCTTGAAATATATAAAAGTAATACGGCATATATAAGAAATGGAAATGATTGGATTGATAGTTGTAATGATTGATTAGATGATTGGATGGTCCAACATTACCTATTTATAGACTTAAAGTTGATAGCTAAGCTTCGCTAACTACTTTATAGTATTCATATTGTGCCAGCCATGCAATTCGCACTGTCCACGTCCTTATAAATTTTCTCATCAAGTTTCTTCATTTGTGGATCATGGCCATATGTTGTACGGATAATTGCCAGTTGGATTGAACTTCGTCTGATTTTTGTATCCTAGGACTTCTAGGATTAAACTTCTCAAAGATAGAAACTCATACGGAGAATTTACCTTAAAAATATAAAGGAGGGAGGGGGTGGGAGAGAAAGTGTCAAATAAGGGCTACATATACCAGCTTATGGCAACTGCCACGAAGCTGCTGTAGTATATCCATTTCAGTGGACGACAAAGTAATTCAGAAGATGTGAAGAATTTTCATTTTGATCTAAAAATATGCATCTTAAAAGGTGACTGGTGGTAGAGACAGCACGAAAGGCAACCAATTATGACGGCTCGCTCGATGATAAGGACTTCACAACAATAAACCCATTATAATCCCACAAAGTGGGGTCTGGGAAGGGTAGTGTGTACGCAAACCTTACCCCTACCTTGTGAAGGTAGAGATATTGTTTCCGATAGGTTGTTTCCGATAGGCAACCAATCATGATGGCTTACTCGATGATAAAGGACTTTGATAACCAAAAAAGAAATGTCACAGACCAATTTCCCAAAAGAATTTGCAAAGGAACCTGAATTACCAGGTTCGTCAACCAACTAGGTTGTGGTAGATTCATGTACGTACCTCAACCAACCCAACTTTCCACTAGTTTGGTGGATTGACGAAAGCTGTTACAACTTATGGAGAGACATGCCAAACATGAACGAGTTGGCTATAATTAAGAGGATAAGCAGAATGGCAGCACAGTTATAATATTGTGAAGCCGCAGTAGAAAATACACAAGCTTATCACAGTACCAAAAGATCATGACAGTAAATCAATAAGACTTCAGAAATAGCTGAAGATAAGACCAGTGTTTGCATGGCCAAAATCACCAGGTTATAAAATCCAGGTGAACTGTATGCAAAAGGGTTCAGTAAAGGAATATGATCATTGTTTAGCTCATCATTAGCAAAACTATGTTCAATACCTTAGCAAAGATATACCAAAACTAAGACTCTTGTGTCACATTACCGGATGGCACTTGAAAATCATCATTTACAAAGTTTTAGCTTCTTGAAAAATGAAGATACCACAGATTTTGGATAAGGTTTTGTAGCAAGACAGGTTGGGATGTTTTCTGGTTGTTCAATCCACAGTTTATGAGCAATGTCCCCAGCTTTTAGTTTGTCTGCTAAGTTCAATATCTGGGCTTCACCCTTCACTTCAAGAGTTACCTACATAGCCAAGAGAGAAAGTTGCAATAATATTTTGAATCTTTTATCTTCCCTAAATTTCTCTATACCATGGATGGACTAAACTAAGTTGGTACACATTGAAGTAGAACAGAGGTGGATGTCATTATGAAAAATATTGCCTGAACAAGGAAGTTGCTTACAAATAATCTCATTACATAATACAAGTACAAGTAAGCTAGGATTTAGAACTTCTTTAGAAATGTCCAATGGCATTTATTGACCCCAATTTTTCAAAGCAGGCACCAGGCAACTTCCATATAAAATTCTGCATAATTCATGCTTCACCTACTAACCTAAGCAATCACTAATTCAGATAAGGAGCTAAAAGAACATTAATCTGGCTTTTGTTTTTCTTTAAGCACTATTTTCTCTTTCAACTTCCTACAACTGATAATTGAAGCTATGATACACCTTAAGACAATAAATTCAGAGGAGGTCAACCAGACAATCAACAACCAGCCTGTAACAAGTGTAAAAGCAATTTTCATTTAGGCCTTTCCCTGACATAACACATCACATCAATCAACCTTAGCCTCCATTTCATTTGCTACCCCATTCAACCAATGAAATTCTCCTAGTATTCAAATTGAAAATTGAAAATTCACTCCTCACTAGCATCTAAAGGTGTGGCCTAATAGTCAATGAAGTGGGTTAAAAACTTGGAGATTGGGATTCAAATTCCACCGGAGACAAAAGAAGCTAGGTGATTTCTTCTCATCCATGGTAGGTAGAGTTACCCGGTACCTATGCTAATGGAAGGTAGCAAGTGCCGGTGGAATAATTGAGATGCATGCAAACTGACCTCGATACCACGGTATCAACAAAAAGAAAAAAGATACATTCTTCACTAAACACTTAAAGATGCACTTTAACACTCAGTTATCACCGTCAACTATAATTATAATCATATTGTTTCGAATTCCAGAAACAACCTCTCTGCCTTTTAAAGGCAGGGTAAGGCCTGCGTACCCTTTGCCCTCCCCAGACTCCACTTGGGGGACTATACTGGATTTATTGTTGTTGTTGTATTGTTTCGAATTCCACACAATCATATTATCATACAATAGCAGTTCAATAATTGCTAATTCGACTGCAATTACTAGCTGAATTACAGAATTACATATCTTTCATTCCAAGTAATTATCAAAGCATAACTCGTGGAAGATTAAAATAGAATTTTTTATTCTATATTCATCGTATAGACTAATTGATCTGGTGAATCTGAAAGAGAAATGACGAATCTTAGTAGATAAGAAATCAACGGATGAGATGGACTTACCTTGTGCATTGAGTCAAGATTGGAAGGGCTACAATATTGAAGAGTAACGGCATCGTCCTTGTGGGACCAAATGGCGGCGACGGCGGCATGGCAGCCTTGCGTAACCACGCTTCCTAACGGCCACGTGTCAATTAAGTCTCTCCTTAGAACAACGTACTGAACCACTGTGTCGGAGACGGAGTTCTCCTCTGCGCTATTGTTACCCGTTATGGTTGTGTCGCCGCTGGCAGCGACGGCGCTGACGGTGGTGGTTGCGCTGGAGTTGTTGGAAGGAGAAATGGATGTTGATTCCATTCTAGATTTTACGACGCCGTTCAAAGGGCGGAGATTAGTTGAGAACCTTAACTGAATCGCCGGAGCTAAGCTGCGAATAAAGGGCGTGACTTTGAGAGACGTAAAACTGAAGCAGAATGGAGTACCCATATCTGCTTTTCAAGCTTTATTTTTTTCCTTTTTGCATTTTTGAATTAATATGCAATATAATTGTGCCAATTGTATTGTTTAGTTGTCTTTAAGAATAATATCTTTGTATTTATTTGAATATTTTGGTAAATAGGTCATTTTAAATTAGGATTTTTTTATTTTCTATACAATATTTGAAATTTATTTACCGAAATTGTCCTAACTTTGTATATCACCCACCCTAAAGAAATTGCAAAGTTAAAACTATACAGTAAAATGATTGAAATCCATTAAAAATACTGCCTTCGTTTCAATTTAGATGGAGTAGTTTGACTCGGCACAGAGTTTAAGAAGAAAAAAAAGACTTTTGAAACTTGTGGTCTTAAAAGCTTAAGGATAAAAAGTTTTACGGGACCATGACATTTGTGTGATTGTAAAAGCTTCTCATTAAGGGTAAAATGGGTAAAATGAAGAGTTTAACGTTAAACTATTTCCAAATTTAAAAATGTGTCATTTATTTTGGAACAGACTAAAAAGGAAAGTACCTCATCCAATTTGAAACGGAGGGAGTATATAATATGAAAGGATAAAAAATAGAGAACATTAGAGGAAGAAAAAGTGGGAAAAGAACAAAGAATGAGAGATTGAGAGACAGAGAGAGACAGAGACGGAGAGAGGGACTTAGAGAGAGAGCGCAGGAGGGAGAGAGAATAAGGATGGGAAATAATTGATTCCTTATTCAATTTTTAATATAAAAGGATACTCATTTAAAACTAGTGTGTATACAATTGGTAAATTGTATATGATTGTATATGGCCATGTACACTTTTTTTCTTCCTATGCAATATTTGAAATTTATTTACCAAAATTATCCTAGTTTTTGTATATTACCCACCATAAACAAGGATTACTTACAAATTATTATATACAATCTATTATTAGTGCCTTAAATTAGAGAATGTAGGTTGTGTTTGGTATGAAGAAAAATATTTTCCATGGAAAATTTTTACCTAGAAAATATTTTCATGGAAAATGAGTGGTGTTATCACTTATTTTCCCTTGTTTGGTTGGTGAGTGGAAAATATTTTTCGGAAAATATTTTCTAGTGAGTGTTTGGTTAGAGAGTAAAAAATATTTTTTCTAGGAAAATATTTTATTATGCTACTCTCCTCACCCCCCCCCCCCCCAAGTCTCTAAAACTTCACACAAACCCAAAGGAACTAATGTGATGCTTTACTTTTTTACGCAAAAATAACGTTGAAATTTGTGTTCCATAACTAAAAAGAAATACTCTTTTTTTGGTTGAAAAAATAAAGTATTCTTTCTGCAACATGAAAATAAAGTACTCATTTTATTGAAATAAAAAAAATATTCATTTTGTTGAAATAAAAAAAATACTTCTTTTAAATCATGAAAAAAAAAAATTGAAATATAAAAAAATTAAAATGAAAAAAAAAAATACTTTTTCTACATGAAAAGAAAGAATTTTTTGTTAAAATGAAAAAATATTTTTTATATCATGAAAAAAGATACTCATTTGTTGAAATAAAAAAAAATTATCTATAACATGTAAAGAAAGTACTATTAATAATATTTTTATTTAGGATGGGAGTGGAGTTGAGTGGAGGGGATGGGGTGGGTAGGTGGAGATGGGGTGGGGTGGGGTGGGTGGGGGTAGGGTGTAGGGTGAATTGATGGGAATGGTTAATAGGGTGGGGAAGTTGAGAAAGAATTTTGGAAAATGTTTTGCTTCTTTCGATAGGGAAACCGATCACTATCTACATTTAGCGCCATCAGTGAGAATTATTTGAGCTGCAACTCATGAATAGCCCATGAACAGATTTCAATGGCACCGATAATCCACAACCTTTGTTATCTTCACCATAACACCTGAATAGTTATGACAAGTACTAAGATTCTTCTACTTTTGTACATGGAGGAGGAGGGGAGGGTTAGATTTAATACAACAAAAGAAATTGGAATACTTACATTGGAAATAAAAATGCAACCACAGCCATCCAAAGACGGAGAACAGATACGTGTAGTTTCTCATTGAGAACCTTATAAGCTTTGAGTTTTTTGATGATTTGTATGTAGACTTCAAAGGTTGCTCAGTAACAAAACAAGGCCTGAATGGGAATATTCTCTTTTTGGACTTCTAGTAAAGTCAGTTTCTCTAACTGCAATAATGGCGCTTTTAACGTGAAACTCGAAATTTCTCCACCAAGTCATTCAGTTCCATCAATATTCAAAAATTTTAGTTCAAACAAATATGAATTGGTGCACATGAATCAACTTGGAATTCATTCTCTATCTTTCTTTTCTTAGTAAATCAATCGAGAAAAGAACAAATGTATGGTACATCAACATACAGATTAAAAACAGATTGATACAAATTTAATGCAAATTTGAACATCTACGACAACATAGATAGTAAAAACAAAATTTCATACAGCAAATTATATAGTATACAACTTTCATACATTATTTCTATACAGTTAAATACAACTACAATATCATACAACTTAAATACAATTTTTATACAATATGTTTTTTGTATATGATTTGTATATATTTTGTAAGTGGTGTGTTCTTCTTCCTTTTTGAAATTCCAATCAAAACTTCCTCTATTAAAATAATTTTGATACATATCAAAAACTTTATGTAAAAGGATAGTATTTTTAACTTAAATACAAATTGCATACAGTGATTCATACATTATACAAATATATATATATATATATACAAATATATATATATATATATATATATAATACAATTTACATACAATTATACTCTTACAATTATACTCTAACTTTACTACAATTATATTATATGTCATGTTTTCTTTTTCGAGTTTCAATCTGAAATTCAGCCAAAATTAAGTTTATTTTTCACCAAACACCTTCAAAATTGAGATATAAACTCCCAACAACACTCTCAATTGTTTGCAACAACATCCAATCCAAACAAATGATGATTTTTGAAAATCCAAATTCAAAGCTTCAAAGATTTTTAATAGATGCCAATGGTGGAAAGTCAAACACCTTCAAAATTTATTGATTGACAATTTCAATTTGAACACCAATTGTGCAACATGAAAGGAAATTGCTAAGTCAAAACTCTATAGTAAAACAATTGAAATTCATTGATGAATTCCATTAAAAATATATACAACATGCAAGAGTAAAATATAGAGAACATTAGAGGAAGAAAAATTGGGGAAAGAACAAAAAATGAGATATTGAGAGACAGAGAGATGGAGAGAGGGAGCGCACAGGAGAGAGAGTGCATGGGGGAGAGAGAACAAGGATGAGAAATAATTGATTCTTCAATTCTTAATATAAAGAGATACTCATTTAAAACTAATTTGTACATAATTAGTAAATTGTATATGACCATGTAATTAAGTCAAAATTTGATTAGGGAGGTAATAAAGTTTTATATGTAGTATAGGTAAAAAGTAAAAGTTGTGCGGGGCACCCTATTTGGTCACCCCCATTTAACCTATACCCGCTTTTTTAAAAACTTTTAACTTGTACCCACTTTTTAAATAACTCCAGCTCCCATTTCCCCCGATGAGTTGAAGTTCACCAGTTAAGCTGAAGTTCGCCAGTTATAAAGACAAAACTTTAGCATACGGGGCTGAAGTTCCCCAGTTACAAAGACAAAACTTCAGCTCTAGAGAACTTCAGCTCTAGAGATGAAGTTTTGTCTTTGTAAACTGGGGAACTTCATCCCCATATGCGGAAGTTGTTGTCTTTATAAATTGGGAACTTCAGCCCCGTATGCTGAAGCTCCCCATTTACAAAAGACAAAACTTCAGCTCTAGAGCTGAAGCTCCTCAGTGTAACTGGGGGAACTTCAGCCCTTATGCTGAAGTTTTTATCTTTATAACTGGGGAACTTCAACCCTATATGCTGAAGTTCCTCATTTACAAAGACAAAAACTTCAACTCTAGAGCTGAAGTTCCCCAGTGTAACTGTGGAACTTCAGCCCCGTATGCTGAAGTTTTTGTCTTTATAACTGGGGAACTTCAGCCCCATATGTTGAAGCTCCCCATTTACAAAGACAAAAACTTCAGCTCTAGAGCTGAAGTTCCCCATTTACTAGAGCTGAAGAACTTCAGCTCTAAAGCTGAAGTTCGAAAGCTACTTCATGCCCGTCTACTAGAATGCTGAAGTTTTGCGTGATTGCCTTTGCTACTTCAGCCCCGCATGCTGAAGTTATGCGCAAAAGCGGGTTAAATTAAAACGTGGCACAAAAAGTGGGTACGGATGCAAAAGCCCCAGGTAAAAATTCCTTTAAATTATTGTGCAGCCCATGTGTGTGGTTAAACCTATTTTCATAAGCAAAAGGGGTTCCACTTTGCGGTTAGTAAGCCATTTTGAATAGCCCTTCACTAGTGGAACTCCAACAGGAAATACTTAAACTCCACTCTACAAAATTTTCATGAAAAAAATTCAAATTTATCCCTTAACTTTTGACTATAGTCTAAAATTGTTCTTAGGTTTGAGATTCGTTTCAAAGAGAAAGAGTTTTTCCGAAAGGCTGGGTAATATTAAACCAAAAGCTAAATTGAGGATAAAGTTGCTCAATTTCAAATAATACATGAACAAATTTGACCCTATGTAAACCAAACACTTGCTTTATATTAAATAAATTAGTTAAATCCTTACTAAGTAGGAGTATAAGGTGAAATAATATTATTTAGAGTAAAAAATATTCACCACTCAAACATTCATGCCCAATTATATTAATCATTCGAGGATACAACAACTAGCAAGTGAGTAGAAGTGATATTTTGAAGGTGGCAGTGAAGGAGATAGTTAAGGATAGGTGAAGCTAGTAAGGTTGTTGTAGCCATATAAATTTTATTTAAATTTAATCTATAAAATAATTTGGACTTTATTGTAAATTCAAGATATACTGGTCCAAATAAATATTGTGGGCTAATATAATTGAACTAATTATATAAGTCCAATATATATGGATTAAATAAATAAGTCTTAATCCATTGGGCTAGCCCACTTAATTAGGCTAAAGTGATGAGCCCACTCATTAAGCCCAAAATGCCATCCTCCTAGATGCCTAGTTTGGTTCCACGTGTCAAATGACGTGGCACGCCAAGTCAGACGGAAGAGCCAATGGGATCATGCCACATGTTAAAATGACAAGGCACGCCAAGCCAAATTAAAAGTCCAATGAAATCGTGCCACGTGTGCAAGTGACATGTTCTGGCCAATCAACTACGACCTTGTCACACTTCAATTTGATTGGTCGGAAAGAGTTTGTTCTTATCATAACTCTTCCCTACCACAACTATAAATAGGGGTCTTCATAACTTAGGAAAGAAACCAGAAGTTATAACAAGAAGCAAGAGGGAGCTCGTGGATCAAACGCTGTGGATTTCTCTAAAAGCTACAAGCATTCAAGTGTCCTAAGGATTAAAAGATCAAGATGAAGATTTAAGAACAAGCTGCAAGCCCTTGGATTAAAAATACGTAAAGATCAAGATCAAGCCTCAAGCACTTGGATTAAAATAAAATAAAATTCAAATATTAAGCTCAAAAGCTCTTTTTATTTACCGTTGAAAAGTAGAATCAGAGGATTCGTAGAGATTGTACACTCATAATATTTGAAATAAAATACTATGATTGTTGCGATATTTTTCGTTCTTGATTATATTTTCTGACGCAAATTTATTGTCTACAAATTCTGGCACGCCCAGTGGGACCTTAGAAGATTCATATCGAACCTAGCTGGGAGGTGCCAACCATTTAGTCGCCTCATGAAGAAAGACGTTCCTTTCAAGTGGGACCAAGCTTGTAGCAATGCCTTCGAAAGTATCAAAACCTACTTGATGAAGCCTCCAGTTTTAGCAGCTCCTATACTCTAAAATCCATTGATACTATACATTGCGGCGCAAGAAAGGTCTGTTGGAGCACTGTTGGCCCAAGAAAATAGTGAGGGGAAAGAAAAATCTCTTTACTACTTGAGCAGGATGATGACACCAAACGAGCTGAATTATTCGCCAATTGAAAAGTTGTTCTTGGCGCTAGTCTTCTCAATTCAAAAGTTGAAGCACTTCTTTCAAGCTCATGTTGTTCTTCTTGTTTCTAAAGCAAATCCCATCAAGTTCGTAATGTCAAAACTTGTCCTTAGTGATCGAATAGTGAGATGGTACCTCCAATTTCAACAATTCGAGATTTTGTACATATCTCAAAAGGCTGTAAAAGGACAAGCATTGGCAGACTTCTTGACAGATCATCTGATACCTGATGAGTGGGAGCTAACTGACGAACTACCTGATGAGGATACAATAGTCGTTGAAGTTCAACCTCCATGGAAGATGTACTTTGATGGTGTTGCGCATCGTGGGGGAGCTGGAGCTGGCGTAGTATTTTTCACTCCCCAAGGTAAAGTCTTGCCCTACTCCTTCACCTTGACACAACTCTGTTCCAACAATGTTACTGAGTATCAAGCATTAATACTTGGGCTTGAAATGGCCGGTGATATGAAGCAATTGCAATTGCAAGTCTTTGGCGACTCTCAGTTAGTGGTCAATCAGCTTCTAGGTAGTTACGGGGTTAAGAATCTTGAACTACGCCCATATCATGATTACACTAAAAATTTAATGTGTGGCTCGGTGATGTGACTATTCAGCATGTGCCAAGGAAAGAAAATAAGAAGGTCGATATTTTAGCTGCCTTAGCTTCATCATTAACCCTGCCTGATCAAGCGCAAGTTACTGTCTACCAAAAAGGGGTAGTACCGCCGCCAAATGAGGTTGAAGGTGAAGAAAATGAACTCAAGCATCTTGTCGCTGTTTCTGAAGTTGAGAAAGAAGAATGGCGACAACCCATTATCGACTACTTATGCTATGGGATACTTCCAGAAAATTTGAGGAGAAGGACTGAAATCTGTCGTCGTGCACCTTGCTTCCTTTACTACAAGGATACTCTATACAGAAGGTCGTTTGAGGGAGTACTCTTGCGATTCTTAGGGGAAGAAGAATAACTCCAAGCTTTGCAAGAGGCACATTCTGGGGTATGTGGGTCACACCAGTCAGGACCAAAGCTCCACTTCCATATAAAAAGGATGGGATATTATTAGTTGACGGTGGTAAAAGATTGCTTGGACTACGCTCGAAGATGTAAGTCTTGTCAATTCCATGCGAATTTTATTCACCAACCTCCTGAGGTGTTGCACCCGACTGTAGCATCTTGGCCGTTTGACGCTTGGGGATTCGGTGTTGTTGGACCACTGCCAAAGTCTTCTTTTGGGAACCTAGACATCTTGGCTGTAACTGACTACTTTTCAAAGTGGGCTGAAGTTGTTGCTCTTAAGGAGGTAAAGAAGGAAAATATTGCAAGTTTCATCTGAGTAAACATAATCTATCGCTTTGGCATTCCTCGTTATATAATAACGGATAATGGAAAGCCATTCGATAATAGGTTGATGAACAAGATTTGTGATCTCTTTGGCTTCAAGCAACGTAACTCTTCGATATACAATGTTGCTGCCAACGGTCTAGCTGGGGCATTCAACAAAACTCTATGCAACTTGCTAAAGAAAGTCGTCTCCAAATCCAAGTGAGATTGGAATGACCGTGTGGAAGAATATTTATGGGCATATAGGAAGACTCACCTCATGCCAACACAAGCAACTCCTTATTCACTCGTTTATGGAGTCGAAGCCGTCTTGCCACTTGAGCGTCAAATACCTTCATTACGGCTGGCTATTCAAGAAGGGATCACTAATGAAGAAAATGCTCGACTTCGATTAGCAGAGTCGGAGGCTCTTGATGAGAAGAGGTTGGAAGCTCAACAAAGTCTTGAATTTTATCAAGCTCGATTGTCTCGCGCCTTCAATAAAAGATTTCGCCCAAGATCCTTTCAAGTAGGAGATCAAATCCTTGCCATAAGAAGACCCATTATTACTTCCCATAAACTGTAGGGAAGTTCACTTCAAAATGGGATGGGACATATGTCATGCAAGAAGCTTACTCAAGTGGGGCTTACAAGCTGGTTGATGCGTATGGCATGAGAATCGGCCCTATCAATGGCAAGTTTTTAAAGAAGTATTATCCTTGAAGTTGCAACGCTCCTTGACGCATGAGCCTAACCTGCATGTTCCTACACTCCTGGTCCTTCATGAGTCTAAACTGTGTACAGCCCACACAAAAAAAGTCCGCTAGGTTGAAAACCTCGAAAGAGGCGGCCTAGGAAAAAGTTAGGACATAAAAAAAATTACCTATTCTGAACTACGGTATGACTTGATCCTCTTCACCGAGGTAAGTAGGCAGCTTAGAGTTTCATTTTGAGTTCAGTCGAATAAGTTCAAAAGATACATAATCCCCCAATCATTTTTCGAATGAAGTACGATNGAAGAGAGACGTCAAAAGGGAACACAAATATAAGAAAAAAGATTCCTTGGCACAATGCTTCAAATTCAGTGAGACTTGAACCCAAGATTTTTAGTAATGATGGATATCTTTAACTTTTATTGATATCAAGAAAAACATCTTGTGATTTCGTGGCTTCCATACCAAAACATAAAAGTTTTGGCAAAGTCGCACCAATTCGAAACTGCCGGTATATCAAAATCTGATGTTTACTTCGAAATATTAGCTGAAACTATCCTTAAGGTATTAAATCCTAAATTTTAGACAAGTTTTATATTTTGAAGTCTTGTTTTCATAAAATCAAACGATTCGTTATTTCGACATTCCTACATCAAGATATAAATTTTTTTTGATGAAGCTGCGCAAATCTGAAACTATCAACGTGTCGGAATTCAAAGTTAGATTCAAAATAATATTTGGGACGATCCTAAAATTATTTAATTTAAAATTTTGTATATGTATTATATATTGAAGTTTATTTTCCATAAAATCAAGTGATTCATGATTTCGGCTTTCCTACATCAAGATATAAAAGTTTTGGTGAAGCTGCGCAAATCTAAAATTATCAACGTGTCGGAATTTAAAGTTAGATTCAAAATAATATCTGGGATTATTCTCAAATTATTTGATTATAAATTTTTGATATGTCCTAGATCTCAAAGTCTAGTTTCCAAAAAATTAAACGGTTCATGATTTTGACGTTCATACACCAAGATATGAACTTTTTAGTGAGACTGCACAAATCTAAAATTTTCAACGTGGTGGAATGTGAAGTTGGTTTCAAAATATTATCTGTGGTGATTCTGAAGGTGCTTGATTCCGAATTTTGGATATGTCTTGGATTTTAAAGTTTAGTTTCTAAAAGAAAACTAAATGGATCATTGTTAGTCCCAAACGCACACGCAAGTATACGTGGTCGTAGCAAGTAATATAATGTTAAATCG
>ML350447.1:0-52551 GCA_005239505.1 Nicotiana paniculata | reverse complement strand
CATTGAATTTTGAACATAGGAGGGTTTACATCAAAAATTTAAAGGCAAGAACTTAAACTTGAGATACCATGCTTTAGGATTCTGAATTGAATGCTGGACCTTAACTGTGTTTGAGTCATGCTGCCTATTTGCATTATTTGTGGAGGTATACCTGAGCCTTTCTTTGTTTATGTGTGTATCCCCCTAATTGCAGTCCTATATGTTCTTGTTTGTCCCCTAGTATTTTGCCTTTAAACCTGAGGGTTTGCCTAGAACCTCCCTCATAGGATAGAAGTCCTAAACTCCTCCAGGGCTAGTAAGAAGGGATGGGTAGCAGCATGCAATAGGGTTCGTCGACCAACACACATTTTTAATTACCTTTACGGGGTGGGAAGGATAGATATGGACATGATGACCGTTGCGCTAATGCCACGTGTAACCCTTTTGGGGAGTGAATACCGGGCATTACATTGATGTGATTCATATTACAAACAACCTAGGATATCCCTATCCCATATGCATGTTTAGAATGTAACTCTTTTAATCTTGCTTATACATTAAACCTTTTTTGAAAACTCTTAAAACATATGTGTGCTTGGACTACGAATCTTTCCAAACCCCTTTACTTACTTTACATTAATTGCCTATTTTTTACTTGTACAAATTCACAAAAGTTGTTTGGCCGGGAACCACAGTTGTGGATTCTGAGGGGTTCCCAACACCTTCCCTTAGGATAATTTCAAGCCCTTACCCTATCTCAGGTTATCAAATTTGTTTGTAAACGAAACCCCAAAATAGGTTCCCTAACGCACCTTAACTCGTTAGGTGGCGACTCTTCAAAACTTGCTTACCCCTTCCCAAAAGGAAAACGAGTTGTCCCGATCAATGTCAAAAACCTTTGACCAACCCCGAAAGGAGTTGGGAGAAAAATGGGGCGCGACAATCGTTTACACATAAGTCGACATTCGGTCTACTTTTCCAACTTTAGCTTCCAATTAAGAGACTGAGTGTCTCAGTTCACCCCGAAATCACTCCGGACCTGAAACAACCAAACCGGTAAGACATATATAAGCTGTAAAGCACAAAAGAAATAGAAAATAGGGGAAACAGGGCTATAACTCTCGTAATGACCGGCCGGTCGTTACATCCTCCCTCTCTTAAATAAACGCTCGTCCCCGAACGGGTCTGGAAACATACCTGGAGTCTCAAATAGGTGTGGATATTTGCTTCGCATATCCCGTTCGGTCTCCCAAGTAGCCTCCGTGACGAGCTGAGCTCTCCACTTCACCTTCACTAAAGCTATATCTTTAGACATCAACCTTCGAACCTGCAGCTCCAAAATGGCACCCGTCTCTAAATAATAAGTCAAATAACCATCCAAGTGGACCTTGTTGAAAATCAAAACATGAGACAGATTGTCGACATACTTCCGGAACATAGAAACATGAAATACTGGATGCAGACTCGACAAGCTAGGTGGCATGGCAAGCTTGTAAGCCACCTTCCCAATCATTTGAGGTTCCTCAAAAGGCCCAATGAAACGAGGGATCAACTTTCCCCTCTTCCCTAACCTCATAACACCATTCATGGGTGATACCTTCAGCAGAACCTTCTTCCCCACCATGTAAGACACATCATGAACTTTCCTACCAGCATAACTCTTTTTCCTAGACTGCCGTGCGAATCCGCTCTTGAATCAATTTCACCTTGTCTAATGCATCCTAGACTAATCATGTACCCAAGAACCTAACCGCACCCAACTCAAAACATCGCACCAGAGATCTACACCGCCTTACATATAAAGCATCGTACGGAGTCATCTGAATGCTCTACTGATAAATGTTGTTATATGCAAACTCTGCGAGCGGCGAAAACTAGTCCCATGAACCCCTGAAATCAATGACACAAGCACGTAACATGTCCTCCAATATCTGGATAGTGCGCTCGGACTGTGCATCTGTCTGAGGGTGAAAGGTCGTGTTCAACTCAACCTGAGTACCCAACTATCGCTGCACGACTCTCCAAAACTGCGATGTAAACTTTGTGCCTCTATTAGAAATGATGGAAGCTGGGACACCATGAAGGCGAACAATCTCTCAGATTTAAATCCCATCCAACTACGCTGACAAATAAGTAGTACCAACTGGATTGAATTGCGCAGATTTGGTTAGCCGATCCATAATCACCCAAATAGAATTGAACCTCCTCAAAAACCGTAGGATCCCAACTATGAAATCCATGGTGATCCACTCCCACTTCCACTACGGGATCTCTGATGCTCATATTTAACATGCTGACAGTTCAGACACGGAGCCATATCCTAACTATATCCTTCTTCGTCCTCCTCCATTAGTAGTGTTGTCTTAAATCCTGGTACATCTTCGCAACACCCGGATGGATGGAATACCGCGAGCTGTGGGCTTCCTTAAGAATCAAGTCTTGTAGCCCATCTACATTGGGCATACATATCCGGCCATGCATCCTCAACACCCCGTCATCACCAATAGGCACATCCCTGGAATCACCTCACTGAAACCTGTCTTGGAGCACGAGCAGATGGGGGTCATCATACTGACGCTCCCTGATACGATCATAAAGAGAAGACTTAGAGACCAGACAAGCCATTACCTGACTCGGCTCAGAAATATCCAATCTCACAAACTGGCTAGCTAAGGCCTAAACATCCAATGCCAATGGCCTCTCCGCCGCTGAAAGATACATACACTAAGCTTTCGTGCCCCTTTTTTTTCTCGCGGAATCGGGTTTTGACACGGGACAACTCTTTTAGGAAAAGTGTTAAAAGAGAGAGTCACCACCTAACGGTTTTGAGGTGCGTTAGGGAACCTAGGGGGGTTTCTTTTGCAAACTAAATTGCTAACCGGAGATTGGATAAGGGCTTGAAATTATCCCAAGGGGAAGGTGTTAGGCACCCCTCAGGATCCACAGATGTGGTTCCCGGCCAAATAGTTTTCGTGAATTTGTACAATTAGCAAATAACAAGTAAAGGGCTCAGGTAAGAGGAGATTTCAAATATTAGGCAAGAAAGTGTTAAAGTTATTAAATTTTGAAAAGAACTAATATAACATTTAAAGGAAAGGTATCCTAGGTTTAAAATAATATGGATCACATCAATGCAATACCCGATAGACAATCCTCGAAGAGGGGCTACACGTGGTATTAGCGCATCGGTCATCATATCCATATTCTACCATTTCCCGCCCCGTGAAGGTAATTAAAGCGCGTGTTTAGTCACGAACTCTATTGCGTACAATTACCCGTCCCATCCTATCAGTCGCGGAGGAGAATAGGACTACTATCCTAAAATGAGGTACTAGGTTGACCCTTAGGTTTAAAGGGAAAGATTCTAAGCGACAAACAATAACACTTAGGACTGCAAATAAATGGAAAGCACATAAAGCAGATGTGAGGCCTAAATATTCATCCACAGATTATGCATATAATTAGCACGAATCAAACACAGGTAAGGGCCTTGATAATTTCAGAATCCTAAAGCATGATATCTAGGCAAAACTAGAATGCAATAGAGAGGCAGTTTTGTTGCTTAATTCAGAGAAGGAATTTTTATCAGTTTTGGCTTACTGATTTTAACATGTTGATAGTTGAGCAGCATATATAAAGAAGTGTATTTCCAGTTTTAATAGATTTAACACCTAAGGCTTGCCTAGGCGTGCCAGTTATTACGGAAAATTGTTTGAATCATATTACTAAGCATATTGTTCTAGGTGTTCAGATTTCAGAAAATAGTTACTAAACTGTGTGAGTCTGTTTTTTTATCAGTAATCAAGCTAGGGATGCTTAAGAGGATACAAACGCAATCCTAAAGGCATGATATCTAATGCACAGAAGATGCAAAATGATGCAGGACCTAAACATGATATTCTAAATGCATGAGTATTTCAGTGTTAGAACATGCTTTCAAAAATATGTAGAAGGACCTATTTATTAACATTGCATTTATCCTAAGGCAGGATATCTAAGTGTGTGTATTTCCTTGCAGTTTCAGGAAATCACTTGTTTATCAGTTTGTTAAGCCTAATACATGATCACTAGGTGTACATGGCCGCGTATAAAGTAATGCAGAGTACCAATTATTAAAATATTTTAACAAAGGATTTTCTAAATGATATGAGGATGAACATGCTGAAACAGTATACATGGAACCTAAGAAACAGGATTTCTAATGCATGGATATGAACCTACACATGATCTCTATTACGCAGATAAGGAATTAAAAGCCTAAACATGGTTTCTACCCTTTATAATAACTAAGCATGCATGGTTATCCCCTCCCATTTCACTATCCAGCCCCATAAATTGTTTACAAATTATTACAAGCTAGGAGTTATTAATTACATAATAAAAGAGAAAATAAGAAGTTATTCTATAGGGAGCCTTCAATAGGCCCAAATCCTCTAAACCTCACTGTCTTTGGTGTTTCATGGCCTTTCATAGTCCGGGTGTGTCAAAGTTCCCTAAGGACCTCAAGGGCTCCCGGGCAATGCTCACACCCAGACTTAGTAACCAGGAGTTAAACATGTTCAGTGTGGAAATACCAACCTCAGTGTGTCAGAGTTCAGAGAGAACTCAAGAGGTTCCCAAAGTAGTGCTCACACTGAGGGAGTGGAACTTAAGAATCTAGGAATAAAGTGAAGTGCAAGGGATGAGTTTGAAAAGGTCTTGACAGGAAAAAAGGGTTGAAAGAGATTTAGTTGAAACATTTCATAAACCAGAGAGTCTGTTTAATAAAACAGCTTTTTGAAAAGAGAGTATAGTAGTAAGCAACAATTTAAACACAACATCAAAAAAAATGGGTTCATACACAGCCAAAGCACACAGAACCGAGGCAGGTTCAGCCACTACAAACAAGGACAATGGGGGTGGGGACACATAGAACATTTAGCTGCAAACACAATAACCCAGCAAAGACACAAGACTGGTTTAAACATGCTCAGAAACTGTCGACACTGGCATAGTCACAAAACCAGACATGAAGAACCACATAGAGGGGTGATAGGGATTTGGGGTAAATATACAACAAGTAATAAACAGTTGGTAAGTCATGCTCAGAAACACACATAAAGAGGCTATACTAATCCAACGGAAAGGGAAGACATAATAGCATGCTAGTGATGTATTTTAATTACAGGTTTCGCAAAAGAACCACAAATTGAAGCAAACCAGAAAAAACAAGAACTGAAACAAATAGAGAATCATATTGTTGTTGGAGCTTTGTATTGAAACTAGGACATACCAGTGAAAAGGAGAGCAAGCAGAATGAAAAGAACAAGAGAGAGAGCACAATGGTTAGCCTTGTCTTGGAGCCGGCTAACAATTAGACAGTAACAAATAGCACAAGAGAGAGAGAGCAGATATTCTTTTAGTGTGAGAGATAGTTTTGAACCCCAGTGTTCGTGTCTTTGTCAATGAGAGAGTAGGGTACTTATAGTTTTAAAACAAGCAGAAAGAATAAGGTAAAAATAATAATTCAACAATAATTATAGAAATATACCAACTAGAATCAGGTCAGTTGCGATGACTTCCTTTAATCAAGGAGTTTAAGATTCAAACGGTAATAAGAAATGCTAAATAAGGAATGAAACCATATGAGGTTGAATTAATATTTAAGGAAATAGTTTAGCATAGCACAAATATACAACATATAATAGAGTCTAGGTTCAACAAACTCTAATTAAGGAATGTTTAAGAATCAGTTGACAGCCTAAGTAACCATAAAATAAGGCAAGAGATAATTCTAATACAGGAAATCAGTATTAACCAAGGGAAAATATCCGAACGAACAAGCAGACATGATGCAGGCAGGGAATCAGCATATCTTGGTTAAGGGAAATACTTAAAATCAACTAACAGCGTAATTGTCCCTAGAATAAGGTCAGAAGATTTTCCCTAATGTTAAATCAATAGAGAATATCATGCAGGATCAATGAAGAACCAGTCACAAGGTTTCAGAGACTCACAAATAGAAAGTAGCACTGATTTAGGACGACTCTATGCATGATAGCCACAAATCAGAACTCCAAGAGGTCGAGTAGGTTAAAAATCATATAAAATTGGGGACTCGTGCAAAACACAATTTAAATTAACCGAATAAACTTAATATAGGCAGAATAAGTGAAGAATCAGAAATATTGATGAACAAACAGAGTAGAATCATAAAGAAATCGAAACCTAGCACAAACCTCTGGGCATAAACACATAACAAGTAGGAATAATCGGAATCAGAAACCCCAGCAAGCAAACATAGCGTAAAAATTACAGAATATTCATGGGAAACGAACACATATGCAAATTAATCAATCCAATACTCAAAATCACAGATGGAAAACCAAGAAACTTAGGGCTTTAGCAAAGATAAATCAGACAAAAGGGAAAAAGCTCAAATAAACGCTTGAACATAGTAAAATCATAAGGTAATACTAGAAATGAGAGGGAAAATCGTTTTGAAAAGGGGTTTAAGAACCCTGGTTTTGAAGATGAAGAGTCGTTCTAAGAAAATCAGAAAACTTTTAAGAAATATAGCGTAATAACTCAGGATACACCTAGATCTATCATAGATCTAAAGAATCAGGTGAGTTTTAAGCATTTAGGGTTTCAAAGAGAAACCAGAGAGATAAGAAGAACCTCAAACGTCGTTGGTTTAACCCCCAAAGGTCATAGACCTTGCTTGAACAGCCGTAGGTAGACGGAGATGGCCGGAGGGTGATGAGAACAGGTCCAGGAGGTAGGAGGATTCAACCCACGTCTCTTGAAGACCTTAGAGATGGCAAACACCGGCGTGAGGGAACCACAGGAGGCAAGAGGGTGGTGAAGGCTTCAAGGTCTCCAGCGAAGAGACGGTCGGAGAAGGCAAAGAGATTCATCGGAACCCAAAGAGACAAAAGTCTCTAGAAGAGACTAGAGAGAGAGAGATGAGGGTAGAGAGATGTGAGTCGGTGAGAAATGAGGGGGGTCAGGGGGTTAGGTTAGAGTTAATTAAGGCAATAATAATCTGAGTCGTTGATCTAATTTGATCAACGACTCAGATTGGTTTGGGGTTGGGCCGGGTAGGATATTAGTTGGGTTGGGTAGTTAATTGGGTTAAAGGGTTGGGTATTGGGTTGAAATTAAAAGAAATTAAAAGTGGCTAAATTTTAAATACCTGTGAAAAATAGAATAAAATAATTAATAAAATAGCTTTATTATATAAAAATAAAATTAATGCTAAGTATGTGAAATTTAAGGTAATCGGATAACATAAATATATAAAATGACTAATTATGGAATTAAAATAGCATAAATGCACAATTAGGCCATAGCTGCAAAAATTAGTGTAATTATAGCTAAATAGTGCCTAATTGGTTAATTTGTGAAATAACTCAATCCTAATATGATTAAATATGATTAAAAATGATATGTTGATCTAGGAAACATTTTGAAATTATTTATAATATAATTTATGAATAATTATTGAATACAAAAATACTAAATAAATAGGAAAATGAATTGATAAAAATATGAAAAATTATGGAAAAATACTACTCATATTAAAGGTGATTTTGAAAGTAATATGTTAGTTTGAAAATAATTTTGAGGAAAAATTGGGTATCAACAGCTGCCCCTCTTTACCCGGGAAGGATGAAAGAGTTGTCGGGTAAAGATATGATGGCCAATTTTGACCGAATGGAAATAGTTTGAAAGATTTAGGCCGCACACTGGTTTCTGAGCTGCCTACATATCCCTGGTTTTACAGGAATCAGGCCGTAAGTAGTTCAGGAGCCACCGGCGAAGTATACCGGTGAAGTTTTGCAAGAACGGATGCAAGGTGCAAGGTTGGGTGAACAAGCGGCTTGCTAGGTGGTTGGGAGAACTGGAGCGGGACCCATCCCGCCAGGAAAGTTGTTGCTTGCCGGATTACCTGCAAATGAATAATACAAGCATATGTTTGCACATAATTTAGACATGATGCGAATTCCTGTCGGACCATGAATGATGTCTTTGGACGGTTAAGGATGACGTCTTTAGACCATGATGTCCTGGGCCATGAATCACTTGATGCAGGATTGGCAGGCCATGAAGATGGTTCCTCCGAACCATGATGCCTTTGAATAATGATATGTAAACTGATAAAAGAGATCCTCGGACCATGACATGGTGTTCTCGGGCCATGAAGATGGTGCCTCCGAACGATGATGCCTTTGGATAAGTTTGGAGATATTTCAGCCCATGAAGATGCAATAGTATGATGCTAACAAGACAGAGCTTAGTCTTGCGAATTAAAGGGGCAGATCTTAGCTCGAAAGGAAAGCGAAGTAAATAATGCTAGAGGCAGTGGTTTCCTTTTGAAAAGTAAATGGGAGGCAGCGTTTAGCCTCGGAAGGCAGAATGGTAGCCTTATGCAAATGCAGATGGAGGTAGAGCTTAACCTCGGAAGGCAGAAAGGTAGCTTTATGAAAGATGCGATGGAGGTAGAGCTTAACCTCGGAAGGCATAAAGGTAGCCTTATGCAAGATGCGAATGCAGATGGAGGCAGCGTTTAGCCTCGGAAGGCAGAATGGTAGCCTTGTGCAAATGCAAATAGAGGTAGAGCTTAACCTCGAAAGGCATAATGGTAGCCTTATGCACGAAATAAAATGCAGATGGAGGTAGCGTTTAACCTCGGAAGGCAGAAAGTTAGCTTTATGCAAGAGATAAAATGCAGATGGAGGTAGCGTTCAACCTCGGAAGGCAGAATGGTAGCCTTATGCAGGAAATAAAATGCAGATGGAGGTAGAGTTTAACCTCGGAAGGCAGAAAGGTAGCCTTATGCAAGAAATAAAATGACAGTAGGTGTTCTTAGCTGATGATAAATTGCGGCACTGTGATTATGGTGAGTATCGTGATAATGAAGCCTCGTTTGTGCTGATGTGCGACGATTTTATGTCTTTGAAAAATATGTGTTCTTCGAGCGGGTAGTATGCTTTTAGGGTCTTTGCAATCTTTGTGCTTGCATCCAAAGAAAAATTGTGAGTTCTGTAAGGGGAAGGGTTAGTTCGTATTCCCGCTGGCTTTACCTGACTCGTTCGCTTGATGATGATGTTGTTTGTATTCATTGGGGTAGCGTTTGCTAAACAAGTTGTTTCAAAAATAAGTATACATGATTTTGTAAAGTATAATGTAAGCATATAATCTAAAATAGTTTTAGATGAATCGACGACCGTGACGTGGTTCGAGACATTCTAACCTCTCCTACTACGGAATTTTGAGGGTCCTCCTCAAAATTATGCCTCAGTTTGATGGGTGGATACTTATGACTGTTGCTCGTGCGGCGATCGTCTGAACTTGCTTCACAATTTTGAGGGTCCTCCTCAAAATTCTGCCCTAGTTTCCAACTATGGGGAAAAATAATTTTTTTATTAAATTGTGACCGGACCCATAGGGCTGCCTACGTATCCCCTCTTAAACGGGAATCAGGTCAGGCGTAGTTCAATTTAAATTGTTGATAAAAGCATAAAGAGTTACACATAGTAGCGTTTGACCGCATCTGAATTGATTGGTTTCAGCCAGACTTCTATGTCCATTTCCGCAAGTATAAGTGCTCCTCCTGTCAGTACTCTGTGAACCATGTATGGACCCTGCCAGTTGAGAGAGAACTTCCCTTTGGCTTCATCTTGATGTGGAAAGATTTTCTTTAACACTAGCTGCCCTGGTGTGAATCGTATCAGCTTGTCTTTCTTGTTGAAGGCTCTAGACATCCTGTTCTGATATAGTTGACCATGACAAACTGTGTTCATTCTCTTTCCGTCTATGAGGGCCAGTTGCTCATAATGTCTTCCTACCTAATTTGCATCATTGAGCTGAACTTCCTGTATAATTCTCAAAGATGGAATTTCGACCTCAGCAGGAATAACAGCCTCTGTACCGTAGACCAGCATATAGGGAGTTGTCCCGGTTTATGAACGGACCGTGGTGCGATATCCCAATAAACTTATCGTGCCACTGGTTGTGCCTTTCTATCATCTTCCTTAGTATCTTCGTGATGTTTTTGTTGGCGGCCTCTACGGCTCCATTCATCTGAGGTCTGTATGCTGTAGAATTCTTGTGCTTGATTTTGAAAGTCTCGCACATAGCTTTCATCAGGTCACTGTTGAGATTGGAGCCATTGTTGGTGATGATTTACTCTGGAATTTCGAATCGACAAAAAATACGGTCGCGAACAAAGTCTGCCATGACTTTCTTGGTAACTACTTTGTAAGAGGCTGCTTCAACCCATTTAGTAAAGTAATCGATGGCGACCAGAATGAACCTGTGTCTGTTGGAGGCGGCAGGCTCGATTGGTCCAATGACGTCCATGCCCCATGCGGCGAACGGCCATGGTGAACTTGTTGCATTAAGCTCATTCAGAGGTACTTTTATCATATCTCCATGTATCTGAAAGCGGTGGCATTTTTGGACATACTAGATGCAGTCCATTCCATAGTCATCCAGAAGTAACGAGCTCGGAGTATCTTCTTCTCCAGAACAAAACCGTTCATATGTGGACCGCAGATCCCAGCATGAATTTCCTCCAATAATTTTGATGCTTCTTTTGCGTCGACGCACCTTAACAACCCCAAATCAGGAGTCCTTCTATACAGGATTCCTCTACTATGAAAGAAATTGTTAGACAATCTCCGAAGTGTGCGTTTCTGAGTGGCATTTGCAAGCTCTGGGTATTATCATTTTGCCAAATATTCCTTGATATCATGGAACCAAAGATTTCTTTCCGCTTCTTCTTCGACATGGGCGCAGTAAGCCGGTTGATTATGGATCTTTACGGGAATAGGGTCAATGAAGTGTTTGCCCAGATGCTATATCATTGAGGACAAAGTAGCCAACGCATCGGCGAGCTCGTTCTAGATTCTGGGGACATGCCGGAATTCTATCTTTGTGAACTATTTCTCAACTCCTATACGTGATGCAGATATAGCAGTATCTTGGAATTTTTGGTCGCCCATTCTCCTTGTACCTGATGTACCAGTAGGTCTGAATCACCAATCACTAATAGCTCTTGGACGTTCATGTCAATGGCCATGTTGAGCCCTAAAATACAGGCTTCATATTCATCCATCTTATTGGTGCAGGGAAATCTGAGTTTGGTGGATACTGGATAATGCTGACCGGTCTCTGATACTAGGACTGCTCCAATACCGACTCCCTTGAAGTTTGCTGCTCCATCTAAGACATTCTCCAACCGTCGTAGGGTTCCGCAATGTCTTCTCCTACGAATGATACCTTTTCATCAGGAAAATACGTTTTCAGGGGTTCGTATTCTCCGACCACAGGATTCTCAGCGAGATGGTCTGCCAATGCCTGTCCCTTGACTGCCTTTTGAGTCACGTAGATAATGTCGAACTCACTCAGCAGGATTTGCCATTTGGCTAGCTTGCCAGTAGGCATGGGCTTCTGAAAGAGATACTTTAATGTATCCATCCTTGATATGAGATATGTTGTGTAGGCACAAACGTAGTGTCTCAGCTTCTGAGTGACCCAAGTCAAAGCGCAGCAGGTGCGTTCCAATAGAGAATACCGGGCCTCGTACGGAGTGAACTTTTTGCTGAGATAGTAAATGACTTGCTCTTTTCTCCCCGTTTCGTCATGTTACCCAAGAACGCAACTGAAAGCTCCATCTAGTATGGAAAGATAGAGCAACAGAGGTCTACCTGGTTCAGGTGGTACCAAGACTGCAGTGTTGACAAATACTCCTTGATTTTGTCGAAAGCTTTTTGACAATCCTCGGTCCACTTCGTTGCGGCGTCTTTCTTCAGCATTTTGAAGATCGGCTCACAGATGACTGTAGACTGTGCTATGAATCGGCTGATGTAATTAAGCCTCCCCAAGAAACTCATCACATCTTTCTTGTTCCCTGGCGGCAGTAGTTCCTGAATGGCTTTGACTTTTGACGGATCCAATTCTATTCCTCGGCGGCTTACAATGAACCCCAGCAACTTCCCAGCAGGAAACCCGAATGCACACTTCGCGGGGTTCAGCTTTAAATTTTATTTTCGCAACCTGTTGAAGAATTTCCTCAAATCCTCCATGTGGTCAGTAGCTTTCTTTGATTTGACAATGACGTCATCCACATATACCTCGATCTCCTTGTGAATCATGTCATGGAATATGGTGGTCATAGCCCTCATGTAGGTGGCCCCTGTATTCTTCAGGCCGAACGACATCATCTTGTAACAGTACACTCCTCATGGCGTAATGAACGCTATTTTCTCAGCATCTTCCTCATCCATCCAAATCTAATGATAACCAGCGAAGAAATCTACGAAGAACTGTAATTCATTCTTGGCGCAGTTGTCAATTAGAATGTGTATACTTGGCAAGGGGAAGTCATCTTTCGGACTGGCCCGATTGAGGTCCCGGTAGTCGACATAGACTCTAACCTTCCCGTCTTTCTTCGGCACAGGTACAATGTTGGCTAACCATGTCGGGTACTCGACTACCCGGAGAACTTTGGCGTTGATCTTCTTGGTAACTTCTTCTTTGATTTTCAAACTCATGTCAGGTTTGAACTTTCTGAGCTTTTGTTTTATCGGAGGACACGTTGGATTGGTTGGCAGTTTGTGAGCCACGATAGACGTACTTAGACCAGTCATGTCATCGTACGACCAGGCGAATACGTCCTCATACTCTTTCAGAAACTCTGTGTACTCTTTCTTTTCTGATGATGATAAATGAATGTTGATGCGAGTCTCCTTGACGTTCTCTGAATCTCCCAGATTGATATCCTCAGTCTCGTCCATGTTGGACTTAGGTCTGTTTTCAAAGTTCTCGACTTCTTTGACAATCTCATCTGGTATATCATCTTCATCTGAATCAATGTCCGTTATCTGCGTTGTCTCATTGCATGTCACAGTCATCGGTTCATCAAGACAAGTAATAGTAACATTGTATAGATAAAGTAATGAGAGAAAACAGTAGCAATAAATATCGGATTCGTAAAAGAAATTAGAAAATGTTTTGATAAATTGAATAACTGTTTTGAACATTGAAGATCCTATTGCAGGAATTGAAAATGCAGGAAAGGAAAAATCATTTAGTAAATAAAATAGTAAGTAATGCTTGTTTTAGCCTTGCTACCCCGAGGCTCATCGGGCTTTGGTCGTCCTGATAGACCAGTTCTTGAGATATGTTCCCTTGCCTACAGCTTGTATGGAAGGGCCTTCCTCCCCCCCCCCCCCCCCCCCCCCCCCTCCTCGAGAGCAATCCATATCATCGTCCTCCAGGAACAAACTCCTCATTGCTGCAAGTGTTTCTTCCTCGTCTGATCCATAGATAATGTCGGCCCGCTTGAAGGTCTGCTCCAGATGAGGTATTGGCTGCTCCAAAGGGTAATAATGACCGTGCCAAGGTGGCGACCAGTTTCTGAATTCTTCCTAAGTGTACTCATACCCCAGACCGAAAGTAGTACCATGTTTTTTGAGCTTTACGGGCTTTGTGATCCCTTGGAGGTTCTTACCGAGCCCTTTGCCTGGCTCGTACCTTTTCCAGTTCAAGATGCTCTCAATCTTGCTATCCCACCACTTGCCCTTGTCGATAGAGTTGACCCGTTCAATGTGGTGGTAGGTTCCTCCACCTAGCTTTCTTCTTCCCTTAATGACCGGGATAGTCTGGCGACCATAAATATGGTTGCTACAGTAGCCATGAATAATCACCTCTTGGTGGTTCCACTCGAATTTCACTGCCTGATGTAGTGTCGATTCCACGACCCTAGCAGTATGGATCCAGGGTCGCCCTAAAAGCAAATTGTAAGATGTCGGGACGTCTATCACTTGGAAGTCCACTTCGAACCAAGTTGGCCCCATCTGTAGACATAGGCTAATCTCCCCAATAGTAGACCTTTGAGAACCTTCGAAGGCTTTCACGTTGATTGCTCCGTCCTTTATCTCATGGAACCCTTTACCCAATTTCTTGAGTGTTATCAATGGGCAAATGTTGAGACTGGATCCCCCATCGATCAAGACTCTTGTGATAAAATAGTCTTCGTATTGCACAGTGATGTGCAGTGCTTTGTTGTGCCCCAATCCTTTAGGTGGTAAATCATCCTCATGGAAGGTGATCTTGTGACTCTCCAACACTTGGCCCGCCATATTGTCCATTTCCCCGCTAGTGATGTTGTTCGGTACATATGCTTCGTTCAGTACTCTCAACAGGGCACTAATGTGTGCTTCGGAATTCTGCAGCAAAGAGAGGTTGGATATTTGTGCTGGTGTCTTGTTCAGTTGGTCGATGACCGAATACTCCTTAGCCTGTATTTTCCTCCAAAGTTCATCTGAACCTGTTTCAATAAGGAGAGGCTGGTTGGCAGCTTGCTTGCTTGACTCGGCCAGATGCTCAGGGGTATAGACCCTACCAGCTCTTGTCATACCCTGTGCTGCCACAGCTTCCTCAGGCCTTCTTTTGCCTTTCCTTCTCGCCTCGGCTGTATAGTCCCAAGGGATAGCATTTGAGTAGAAAGGTGGTGTGGTTGACATTGCAACCGGAATCGGTGAGGCCATCCTTACTTCAACTGGAACGTGTGTTCAGGGTGGCAGGACTGCAACCTCGAACGGTGCTCGTGCATTTTCTTGAGGTACAAACTCAACCTCAATTGGTACTTGTTCCTTTGCAGGCGGCGCTGCTTCAAACTCTAGTGGGATAGACATATTCCTAGCATCCTCGAATGGTTGAATCTGGACTATGATGGGCTTGAGAGTGACTGCAGGTTTCTTTGGGTCATCGCCTTCTGCGATCAACCCGATTGATCCCTCGGGATCCCAATCATCTTCTATCTTAATCATATAGATACCTCCACCCTTATAGTCTGGTAAAGGATTGTTGTGGACGTTTGGAGCGGAGTCTTTCATCACAACAATATTGTTATCAATGAGAGTTTGTATCTTATCCTTCAGAGAGCGGCATTCTTCGATGGTGTGTCCTTTCATGCCAGAATGGTATGCACAGGATTTGTTTGGTTTAACTCACTGAGAAGGGTTCTCAGGGGTAGAAGCACGGATAGGTGTGACATAACCAGCAGCTTTAAGATTTTCATACAGCTGGTAAATGGGCTCGGCTATGGCGGTGTATTGTTTTGGAGGGCGACGATCAAAGTTAGGACAAGGCCTTGGGAAGTTTTGTCGGGTAGGGGGTGATTGGTAATGAGATGGCTGGGAATTGTAATTATGGTAGACGTGAGCGGGTTAGGAGTATCTAGGTGAGGTAGGTTGATATGTGAGTGGTGGAGATTGGTAGGCGTGCGGTGGAGCTTGGTATGTGGGCGGTGGAGCTTGGTAGTATGGTGAGGGTGCTTGGTAGTTCGGGGTTTTGTGGTATGTGAGTAGAGGTGTTGGATTGGTTTGGTATTTGAGTGGGGATTTGTCTCTTTGTGCAACCATTACAGCTCTCATGGCTCTCTTCTTAGACACACCACCGGACTGCAAAGCCTTGTTAGTGACTTGCAAGGCTTCAAAATTTGTAACCATGCCACTCTTGATACCTTCTTCAATCCGCTCACCTATTTTGATGATGTCGGAGAACTTGTGGCCTTCAACCATCACCAATCGTTCATAATAATGCGGGTCCTGAGCACGGACAAAGAATTTGTTCATCTTCTCTTCCTCTAGAGCAGGTCTGACTTTAGCAGCTTCATACCTCCAACGAGTAGCATACCCGCGAAAGGTTTTTGTGGGTTTCTTCTTCAAGTTTTGGATGTAGAACAAATCTGGTGCATTCACTGTATTGAATCTAAACCTGTCCATGAAGTCAGTTGCCATACCTACCCAGTTTGACCATTTCTTGGGGTCTTGGCTGATGTACCAAGATAGTGCATCTCCTTTCGAACTCCTAATGAACAGCTTCATGCGGATTCTTTCATCCTTTCCTATGCCGGCCAGCTTGTCACAATAGGTCCTCAGATGGACCCTCGGATCACCATTACCATCAAGCATTTCAAACTTCGGAGGTTTGTACCCCTCGAGTAGTTCGACATCAGGTTGGATACAAAGGTCTTCATAATTCAACCCTTCGATTCCCTTGGTTCCTTCAACACCTTGAACTTGGCTAGTCAGTTTCCTAAGATCCTCGGCCAAGTTCTTGATAAGTAAGTCCTTTTCCTCAAACTTGGATGTATGTGTGACAGGTGGAGTGGAGTGGGTCACAGTTTCCACATAGATGGGATTGTTTTAGGCGTGGAAATGGTCCTTCGTGGGGTTTTGAGGTTCTGATGAGTTTTGGAGTGTTGTTTGAGGTGTGGCAAGCATTGCACTTGGCCGGGAGAGTTTGGTTCTTTGGGGGAGTGGCTTGATGATGAGGTGCGGGATGGTTTTGTTGCCTTGGGATATTCTGTGGGGGTGTAGGGTTTTGAGCATTTGGAAAGTTGACGTCTGGGACGTTGAAGGAAAATGACAGGTTGGCCAGATTCCGGACCTGGTCGAGTTCTTCTTGAAACTTCAGCAATTTCTGTTCTAGGGGTGACATGTTCTCATGTAAAACCTGAATACCTCGGCCGTCACTGGCCTCTACCTATTCAACCGTATTTTCCTTTCTGATACCGCTGGATTCTGCAGTCTTACTTTTGCCTTTGTTTCTCCCTTTGGGAGGACTAGGAGGAGGAGTAGGTGGAGGGCCCTTGGATCTTGTGCGATAGGCAGATGATGCCAGAATTCACGAACTAACCTTTGAGGAGGGGAATAATAAATAAATAAATAAAGAAACAAAAACAAAAAGGTAACCAATTCAGTGAGGATTATAAAAAAATATTGCAGTATTTAAACACATAATGCGAAAATGTAAAGCGTGTCCTAAATTGGGGACCTCTTTGTGCCTGAGGTAGGCCTAGCGACAAATTGATTTGGAGAACTTAAGCGCTAAATGCCTCATTTTATTGATAAGAAAAATAGACAAATCCCAAAACGACTCTAAATAAGCGGAAGATAAAAATCACTAATGGCCATTGGCCTTATTACATCAACAGAGAAAAAAAAACACCCCTATCTACTTGGTCCCAGAAGGACCTTCCCCAGATTCGGCATTCCTGCTTCCTTCGATCAGCTTTCCCAACTCGCGAAGTCCCAGCAGTAGGTAGGTTCTGGCTAGATATCCCCCTTCAGCCCCTCAGCCTTTTGGCAAGTCTCAATCCTTTTGATGAATTTCTCCTCCAGCTTAACTATACCTCGTTCTAGCTATCCCAGCCTCTTGTTGGTGCTGACGTCCATGTCCTTCCACTCTTCGATCAGCTTCTTGTTGGACTCATGTATCTTGTGATGATCATCCTCACATTTGCGGATCCTTTTGCACAGCTGGTTGAACTTAACTCATGCTTCAGCCCTTTCATCTATAACCCTGTGACCTCGAACGAACCCCGGCTAGATTTGACCACTCAGATCTTCTTCTAACCAACCAAGATAGAAAGGAGTACAACTGGCGTGATGCCTGTCTGACTCGATGGTGTCTTTCTCAAGCATAATCTTGCAGTGTCATAGGTAGTGATCTTGGCACTTGTGAGGGCTGTCATCATTCTGAAAGTCTGCTCGAAGATGGCTCATTTTCTTGACCCTATGTATGACTTGCTTTCTACCTGCTTGCTTCATAACTCGGAGAGGGGCGTAAGGGTATGTCCCACTCAGACCAATTAGTATCAGAAACGAAGCATCTCGGGATTGGATGATGAACTCGTCTGTAGGAAACCACTCAAACATCCATTGAATTTGTTTCCCAGTCAGGTTGCCAAAGAGCTCAACCCATCCCTCGGGATTCTCAGGCTGAGCGAACATGTCGGGAATATAATTCATTCGCTTTGGGTGATGGAAAGAGATGTGGTCATCCCAAATCCTTCGATGAATGTCTTGTTAGTATTCGCCTCTTTTAAGATGTTCCATGAACCAGAGTTGAAGTAATAAATTGCAGCCTTCGAAATGCCTTGCTCCTTGTTGACACATTTCTAAGGCCCGATATATGTCCGCAATGATCATGGGCACAATGCTGAAGTTTTGCCCGTCTACCCCTTCCATTAGGGTTTTAGTCACCATGGCCAGTCTGGTATGGATCCTCTCCTTCTTCATTGGGAACACAATTAAACCCAAAAAGCAAATCATGAAAACAAACAATGGGCGGTGGATGTGCCCCAGGGAAGTGATAGCAAACTCGTCATGGTAGGTACTCTATGATTTGTTGTGGTTGTACCTTTCATAAAAATAGTCTAAAGGAATGTATGACTCCTTAAGACATACCAAATCCACATTCTTCTTCAGAACCATCATCTTGAGGAAACCTTTGCATGTGCAGTTCTCAGGCATCAGCAACCCTGGAGTTTCCCACACAAAGTTAGCCAGTCCTCATATCTCTTCTATTAACGTCATTTCGATGTTCCCAAAGCGGAACACGAACCTCTCGCAATCCCAAAACAAAGTAACAGCCTCTATTATAATTTTGTTAGGATGGATTTCTATGAGAGATGGTAGATTGCCCAGGTGTTTTCTAACGATAGCTTTGTCACTAGAATGTAGGTCCTCCCACCAACTCAGCAGTCTGGGGTGGATATTGGAGAACATGCCGAATATGGGTACTTCGTGCCTCATTTTTTCTGCAAAGCAAATAAGGTTAGGTCCTTACCCCCGCCAGACTCGACTATTTAACACCAATAATTAGCAGGAAGCATTTAGTTCTCCAAATAAATGTACAGAACGTGAGGGCGTCCGTTTGGGTTTAGGAAAACCTGGTGGACTTTGGACAAGGCTATCTTAAAAGTTATCGTGTGGACAACACGTTAGCTTGACTAGGTTTGACCATGATGCATGGAACAATACAATAGAGTAAGGTTTCTATGGGGTTTTAGATTGGTACCCTTAAGCGGACAACGCAAGGGGGAAGGCACGGAATCGTCGACTACACCGCTGATCGACTAGTTTTACCGCAAATAAGCCTTTCCGAATTTAAGGGTAAATAATATAGGAAGAGCAAAACCACTCATCAAGCGTTGCTATAGTATTTTTTTTGGAACGAGTGGAGTATGAATGTTGAGCATGCTATGCAATAAATAAGCATTAAAACAGATAGTCATGTATTTGCACGTTAAGAAAAGCGGTAAATACAACAGTTATGATTTAAAGCAGTTACAAGAAAACAAAGAGACATGTCAGTTTTGTTTTGTGAAATAAATACTAGAAATAAATAAACAACTAATTGCATGTAACAGGGAAGAGGAAAGGGTGTAAGCATTAACCAAATTAAAGGTACAAATACACGGAACGATTTGTAATGGTAAAAGCCTAGGTAAGTCCCCAGCAGAGTCGCCATGCTGTCGCGCCCCTTTTTTTCCTCGCGAAATCGGGTTTTGACACAGGACAACTCTTTTAGGAAAAGTGTTAAAAGAGAGAGTCACCACCTAACAGGTTTGAGGTGCGTTACAGCACCAAGGGGTTCTTTTGCAAACTAAATTGCTAACCAAAGATTGGGTAAGGGCTTGAAATTATCCCAAGGGGAAGGTGTTAGGCACCCCTCAGGATCCGCAGATTTGGTTCCCGGCCACATAGTTTTCATGAATTTTTATAATTAGCAAATAACAAGTAAAGGGCTCAGGTAAGAGGGGATTTCAAATATTAGGCAAGCAAGTGTTAAAGTTATTAAATTTTGAAAAGATCTAATATAACATTTAAAGGAAAGGTATCCTAGGTTTAAAATAATATGGATAACATCAATGAAATACCCGATAGACACTCCTCGAAGAGAGGCTACACGTGGTATTAGCGCATCGGTAATCATATCCATATTCTACCCTTTCCCGCCCCGTGAAGGTAATTAAAGCGCGTGTTTAGTCACGAACTATATTGCGTGCTATTACCCGTCCCATCCTATCAGTCCCGGAGGAGATTAGGACTACTATCCTAAAAGGAGGTAATAGGCTGACCCTTAGGTTTAAAGGGAAAGATTCTAAGCGACGAACAATAACACTTAGGACTGCAAATAAATGGAAAGCACATAAAGAAGATGTGAGGCCCAAATATTCCTCCAGAGATTATGCATATAATTAGCACGACTCAAACAAAGGGCCTTATTAATTTCAGAATCCTAAAGCATGATATCTAGGCGAAACTGGAATGCAATAGAGAGGCAGTTTTTTTGTTTAATTTAGAGAAAAAAATTTTATCAGTTTTGGCTTACTGATTTAACCTGTTGATAGTTGAGAAGCATATATAAAGAAGTATATTTCCAGTTTTAATAGATTTAACACCTAAGGCTTGCCTAGGCATGTCAGTTATTACGGAAAATTGTTTGAATCGTATTACTAAGTACGGTTCTAGGTGTTCAGATTTCGGAAAATAGTTACTAAATTGTGTGAGTCTATTTTTTTATCAGTAATCAAGCTAGGGATGCTTAAGCGGATACAAACGCAATCCTAAAGGCATGATATCTAATGCATAGAAGATGCAGAATGATGCAGGACCTAAACATGATATTCTAAATGCATGAGTATTTCAGTGTCAGAACATGCTTTCAAGAATATGTAGAAGGACCTATTTATTAACATTGCATTTATCCTAAGGCAGGATATCTAACTGTGCGTATTGCCTTACAGTTTCGAGAAATCACTTGTTTATCAGTTTGTTAAGCCTAATACATGATCCCTAGGTGTACATGGCAGTGTATAAAGTAATGTAGAGTACCAATTATTAACATATTTAACACAGGATTTTCTAAATGATATGAGGATGAACATGCTGAAACAGTATACATGGAACCTAAGAAACATGATTTCTAATGCATGGATATGAACCTACACATGATCTCTATTGCACAGATAAGGAATTAAAAGCCTAAACATGGTTTCTATCCTTTATAATAACTAAGCATGCATGGTTATCCCCTCCCATTTCACTATCCAGCCCCATAAGTTGCTTACAAATTATTACAAGCCAAGAGTTATTAATTACCTAATAAAAGAGAAAATAAGAAGTTATTCTATAGGGAGCCTTCAATAGGCCCAAATCCTCTAAACCTTACTGCCTTTGGTTTTTCATGGCCTTTCATAGTCCAGGTGTGTCAAAGTGCCCTAAGGACCTCAAGGGCTCCCGGGCAATGCTCACACCCAGACTTAGTAACCAGGAGTTAAACATGTGCATTGTGGAAATACCAACCTCAGTGTGTCAGATTTTAGAGGGAACTCAAGAGGTTCCCAAAGCAGTGCTCACACTGAGGGGGTGGAACTTAAGAATCTAGGAATAAAGTGAAGTGCAAGGGATGAGTTTGAAAAGGTCTTGACAGGAAAAAAGAGTTGAAAGAGATTTAGTTGAAACATTTCATAAACTAGAGAGTCTGTTTAATAAAACAGCTTTTTGAAAAGAGAGTATAGTAGTAAGCAACAGTTTAAACACAACATCAAAAAAAATGGGTTCATACACAGCCAAAGCACACAGAACCGAGGCAGGTTCAGCCACTACAAACAAGGACAATGGGGGTGGGGACACATAGAACATTTAGCTGCAAACACAATAACCCAGCAAAGATACAAGACTGGTTTAAACATGCTCAGAAACTGCCGACACTAGCATATTCAAAAAACCAGACATCAAGAACCACATAGAGGGGTGATAGGGATTTGGGGTAAATATACAACAAGTAAGAAATAGTTGGTAAGTCATGCTCAGAAACACACATAAAGGGGGTATACTAATCCAAAGTAAAGAGAAGACATAATAGCATGCTAGCGATGTATTTTAATTACAGGTTTCGCAAAAGAACCACAAATAGAAGCAAACCAGAAAAAACAAGAAATGAAACAAATAGAGAATCATATTGTTGTTGGAGCTTTGTATTGAAACTAGGACATACCAGTGAAAAGGAGATCAAGCAGAATAAAAAGAACAAGAGAGAGAGCACAATGGTTAGCCTTGGCTTGCAGCTGGCTAACAATTAGACTGTAGCAAATAGCACAAGAGAGAGAGAGAGCAGAGAATCTTTTAGTGTCAGAGATAGTTTTGAACCCCAGTGTTCGTGTCTTTGTTAATGAGAGAGTAGGGTACTTATTGTTTTAAAACAGGCAGAAGGAATAAGGTAAAAATAATAATTCCACAATAATTATAGAAATATACCAATTAGAATCAGGTCAGTTGCGATGACTTCCTTTAATCAAGGAGTTTAAGATTCAAACGGTAATAAGCAATACTAAATAAGGAATGAAACCATATGAGGCTGAATTAACATATAAGGAAACAGTTTAGCATAGCACAAATATACAGCATATAATAGAGTCTAGGTTCAACAAACTCTAATTAAGGAATGTTTATGAATCAGTTGACAACCTAATTAACCATAAAATAAGACAAGAGATAATTCAAATACAGGAAATCAGTATTAACCAAGGGAAAATATCCAAACGAACAAGAACACATGATGCAGGCTGGGAATCAACATATCTTGGTTAAGGGAAATACTTAAAATCAACTAACAGCGTAATTGTCCCTAGAATAAGGTCAGAAGATTTTCCCTAATGTTAAATCAATAGAGAATATCATGCAGGATCATTGAAGAATCAGTCACAAGGCTTCAGAGACTCACAAATAGAAAGTAGCACTGATTTAGGACGGCTCTATGAATGATAGCCACAAATCAGAACTCCAAGAGGTCGAGTAGGTTAAAAATCATATAAAATTGGGGGCTCGTGCAAAAANCGTGATTGGTGTGGAGGGGAAGATCTGTTTATGATATAGTTCAAGAAAGAGTCGTCTCATTTCCTTACTTCTTTCTAATTCATTCACTTCAAGACTGGTTCTGAACGCCGCGTAACATCATCTTCAACCAACCTCCACCGTACTTTCGGTGCGACCACTAAAGAATTGCTTATACACTAAACAGCTGCTTATATACGTTTATTAAAAGACTGACTTTCATTCATTATCATTAGTCCAGCGTGAAACTAAGAAAGAGAGATGTGCCTAAGGCGGCATGTAAGCAAACTGTGCACGCTAAGAGAAGAGGAGAGATGTTCGCAATTACTACCACAAGAAAGCCGCCCCCTATCTTCTAAAGGGGCCCGTCACTTCGTTCGTACCTTCTTGGCTTAGGCTTCCAACTGAACAACATGGCCTTGCCGCCCCGCCACTAGCAGAAGCTAAGCGCTTGAAAAGCGCGCTAAGAAAGGTTGCTTCTGTCGCCCTTTCTGTGCAACAGTCCACCAGTAGCGGAAGAGAGGGTTACCGTACATACAAGAGTCTTCCAGTTCTTACGGAAGCTCTTTCTTACCAGTCAATCAAGTAGTACAAGAACTGTATCTTATCTTATAGCCCGGCGCGGCGGGTCGCCTTTTAAATTAAGTAGATAGAAGAAAGTCTTAAATAGATAAGGAGTAGGTGAGTGAGTGAGTCCTCACTGACCTGAGCGATTTCGATCACCTAGCAGGCCTTTTATTTGGTAGGTAACATCGCCAAAGCGTATCATCAGATTTGACTACGAAGGAAGGAACTCGAAGTGAAAGGGCACCGTCTTGTGCAAGGCAACGATAGTTGGCCCTCTATCATCTTCTATCTGGTAGACTTGGTAAAAGGGCCCCGACTTATTTCCAGAATAAGAGTTCGACCGCGGCTTCCCCCTTTTTTGGGGGGGGATCAAGTTCCTTGCTAATTGCCACCTATGGACCCCGACCTCTTTTCATTTGTTCACAATTTAAATTAACCGAATAAACTTAATATAGGCAAAATAAGTGAAGAATCAGAAATATTGATGAATAAACAGAGTAGAATCATAAAGAAATCGAAACCTAGCAGAAACCTCTGGGAAAAAACACATAACAAGTAGGAATAATCGGAATCAGAAACCCTAGCAAGCAAACATAGCGTAAAAATTACAGAATATTCATGGGAAACGAACACATATGAAAATTAATCAATCAAATAATCAAAATCACATATGGAAAACCAAGAAACTTAGGGCTTTAGCAAAGATAAATCAGACAAAAGGGAAAAAACTCAAATAAACGCTTGAACATAGTAAAATCATAAGGTAATACTAGAAGTCAGAGGGAAACCCGTTTTGAAAAGGGGTTTAAGAACCCTGGTTTTGAAGATGAAGAGTCATTCTAAGAAAATCAGAAAACGTTTAAGAAATATAGCGTAATAACTTAGGATACACCCAGATCTATCATAGATCTAAAGAATCGGGTGAGTTTTAAGCATTTAGGGTTTCAAAGTGAAACCACAGAGATAACAAGAACCTCAAACGTCGCTGGTTTAACCCCCAAAGGTCATAGACCTTACTTGAACAGGCGGAGGCAGCCGGAGATGGCCGGAGGGTGATGAGCACAGGTCCAGGAGGTAGGAGGATTCAACCCAGGTCTCTTAAAGGCCTTAGAGATGGCAAACACCGGCGTAAGGGAACCAAAGGAGGTAAGAGAGTGGTGAAGGCTTCAAGGTCTCCGGCGAAGAGACGGTCGGAGAAGGCAAAGAGATTCATCGGAACCCAAAGAGACAGAAGTCTCTAGAAGAGACTAGAGAGAGAGATGTGAGTCGGTGAGAAATTGGGGGGGTTAGCGGGCTAGGTTAGAGTTAATTAAGGAAATAATAATATGGGTCGTTCATTTAATTTGATCAACGTCTCAGATTGGTTGGGGTTGGGCCGGGTAGGATATTAGTTGGGCTGGGTAGTTAATTGGGTTAAAGGGTTGGGTATTGGGTTGAAATTAAAAGAAATTAAAAGTGGCTAAATTTTAAATACCCGTGAAAAATAGAATAAAATAATTAATAAAATAGCTAATAATTATATAAAAATAAAATTAATGCTAAGTAAGTGAAATTAAGGTAATTGGCTAATATAAACATATAAAATGACTAAATATGGAATTCAAATAGCATAAATGCACAATTACGCCATAGCTGCAAAAATTAGTGTAATTATAGCTAAATAGTGCCTAATTGGTTAATTTGTGAAATAATTAAATCCTTATAGGATTAAATAGGATTAAAAATGATATGTTGATCTGGGAAACATTTTGAAATTATTTATAATATAATTTATGAATAATTATTGAATACAAAAATACTAAATAAATAGGAAAATGAATTGATAAAAATATGAAAAATTATGGAAAAATACCGCTCATATTAAAAGTGATTTTTAAAGTAATATGTAAGTTTGAAAATAATTTTGAGGAAAAATTGGGTATCAACATAAGCTTCCCAAATTCTCTGTCTGGCGACTCAAGGCATTAGCCACCACGTTGGCCTTCCCGGGACAGTACAGAATAGTAATATCATAGTCCTTAAGAAGCTCCAACCACCTCCCTAACGCAAGCTAAGATCCTTATGCTTTAAAAGATGTTGGAAACTCCAGTGATCAGTGTAAATCTCACAATGAACCCTGTACAAATAGTGCCGCCAAATCTTCAAAGCGTGAACAATAGCTGCCAACTCAAGATCATGGATAGGATAGTTCTTATCAAGGGTCTTCAACTGTCGCAAAGCATAAGCAATCACTCTATCCTACTGCATCATAACACTCCCTATACCGATCCGTGAGGCATCACAATACACTGTGTAAGAACCAGAAGCTGATGACAGAACTAGAACCGGAGTCGTGGTCAAAGTAGTCTTGAGCTTCTGAAAGCTCTCCTCGCACTCATCCGACCACCTGAATGGAACACCCTTTAGGGTCAATTTGGTCAAGGGAGACGCAATAAATGAGAAACCCTCCACAAGACATCACAAGGAACTCATAATGGCCATATCGGGTCCTGAAAGCTGTCTTAAGAATATCCGAATCTCGAATCTTTAGCTAGTGGTACCTTGACCTAAAATCAATCTTCGAGAACACCCTCACTCCTGAAGCTGGTCAAATAGATCATCAATACATGGCAAAGGATACTTGTTCGTGACTGTGACCTTGTTCAACTACCTGTAACCAATGCACATCCTCATAGTGTCATCCTTCTTATATACAAATAGAACCAGTGCACCCCAAGGTGACACGCTGGGTCGAATAAACCCCTTATCAAGGAGCTCCTGAAGTTGTTCCTTCAGCTCCTTCAACTCTGAAGGTTCCATACGATATAGTGGAATAGAAATGGGCTGAATTCCCAACACCATATAAATACCGAAGTCAATATCCCTGTCAGGAAACATGCGCGGCAGGTCTGCAAAAAACACATTCGGAAAATCACGCACCACTAGAATAGAATCAATAGCATGAGTCTCTGCACTGACATCCCTCACAAAATCCATATAGGATAGACAACCCTTCTCGACCATCCATGAGCCTTCAAGTATGAAATCACTCTAATGGGAACATAGTCTATAGAGCCGCTCCACTCAACCCTCAGTAACCCCGACTTTTCCAACGTCACGGTCTTAGCGTGACATTCTAAGATAGCATGACATGGAGACAAACAATCCTTACCCAATATCACGTCAAAATCAACCATACTAAGTGAAAAGAGATCTACTCTGGTCTCCAAACTCCCAATAATCACCACACATGACCTATATACACGGTCCACAATAATAGTATCACCCACAGGAGTAGATACATGAACAGATGAAACTAAAGACTCACAGGGCATATCCAGAAAATTAGCGAAATACGAGGAAACATATGAATAAGTGGAACCAGGGTCAAATAATACAGAGGCATCTATAGGGCAAATTGAGACAATACCTGTAATCACAGCATCTTAAGCAATGGCATCTAGTCTGGCAGGAAGGGCATATAAATGGGCCTGGACACCCCCTAATCAGCCGCTCCCTCCCGGGCGGCCCCTAACACACTGAGATCCAACCCGGGATGGTTGAGAGGGTGGTGGAGGAACTAGTGCTGATGTCATAAACTGGCTCATCTGTGGAGCTGGACCTCCCACTAGATGGGGACACTGTCTCCTCATGTGACCAAACTCTCCACACTCATAGCAAATCAATATCCCTGTCAAGCGGCATGTCCGGCAGGTCTGCAGGAAACACATCCGAAAAATCATGCACCACTGGAACAAAATCAATAGCAGAAGTCTCTCATTGACATCCCTCACAAAAGCTAAATGGGATAGACAACCCTACTCGACCATTTGTTGAGCCTTCAAGCATGAAATCACTCTACTAGGAACATAGTCTATAGAGTCTCTCCACTCAACCCTTGGTAACCCCAGCATCACTAATGTCACGGCCTTAGCGTGACAATCTAAAACATCATGACATGGAGAAAACCAATCCATACCCAATATTACATCAAAATCAACCATACTAAGCAACAAGAGATCTACTCTGGTCCCCAGATTCCCAAAAGTCACTGCACATGACCGATAACATGGTCCACAATAATAGTATTGCCCACAGGAGTAGAAACATGAACAAATGAAACTAAAGACTCACGGGGCATATCCAGAAAATGAGCAAAATAGGAGGAAACATATGAATAAGTGGAACTAGGGTCAAATAATACAGAGGCATCTCTGTGGAAAACTGAGACAATACCTGTAATCACACCATCTGAAGCAATGGAATCTGGTCTAGGAGGGAGGGCACAGAAACAGGCCTGGCCATCCCTTTATCGGCCTCCCCCTCTTGGGCGACCCTTAACGTATTAAGCTTCACCCTGGGCTGGCTGAGCGAGCGGTGGAAGAACTGGTGCTGATGTCATAGATTGGATCCTCTGCAGAGCTGGACCTCCTACTAGATGGGGACATTGTCTCATCATGTGAACAAACTCTCCACACTCAAAGCAAATCAATATCCCTGTCAGGTGGCAATCCCGGCAGGTCTGCAAGAAACACATTCGAAAAATCACACCACTAGAATAGAATCAATAGCAGGAGTCTCTGCATTGACATCCCTCACAAAAGCAAATAGGATAGACAACCCTTCTCGACCATCCGCTCAGCCTTCAAGTATGAAATCACTCTACTGGAACTTAGTCTATAAAGAAGATATACTCAACCATCAGTAACCCCAGCATCGCTAACATCACGGTCTTAGCGTGGCAATCTAAAACAGCATGACATGGAGACAACCAATCCATACCAAATATCATGTCAAAATCAAACCATATTAAGCAATAAGAGATCTGCTCTGGTCTCCAAACTCCCAATAGTCACCACACATGACCGATATATACATTTCACAATAATGGTATTATCCACAAGAGTAGATACATGAACAGATGAAACTAAAGAATCACGGGGCATATCCAAAAAACGAGCAAAATATGAGGAAACATATGAATAAATGGATCCAGGGTTAAATACTAGAGAGACATCTCTGCGGAAAACTGAGACAATACCTGTAATCACAACATCTAAAGCAATGGCATTTGGTATAGGATGGAGGACATCGAAATGGGCCTGGCCACCCCCTGATCGGCCACCCCTCTTGAGTAACCCCTAGCTGACTAAGCTCCACCCCCGGCTGGCTGAGCGGGCGGTGGAGGAACTGGTGTTGATGTCATAGACTAGCTCCTCTGTGAAGCTGGACCGTCTGCTAGACGATGACACTGTCTCCTCATGTGACCAAACTCTCCACACTCATACTGGTGCTAGTGTTGGGGGCTGAAGGGAGCGCCGGGATAACTGGTAGAAAGGCTTGGCATAGATGAACCCTGACCTGATGGAGCACAGGACGAACTATGCACTGGGAGGGCACCAAGATATGAATTTCCATGTTGATAATTGTGTGAACCATGTCCAGATGATGCACCACGGTGAACTAGGCGAGCCGTCTGAGGATGTCTAGAAGACGACTCCTACCGTGATGGACTAGCCCCTAGAAGAATCACTGCTAAATCCACCCTATCCACGAGGCCTCTTGGCCTCCCTCTCAACCCTATCCTGACTGCGGACCATCTTAATTTGACGAGCAATGTTGAAAACCTCATCAAAAGTAGCACCAAATACTCTCTCTCTCTCTCTCTGGTCATAAGCAATCGCAACTGAAAAGTGAGGCTGTCTATGAACCTCCTGATCATCTCCTATCTGTAGGAACCAACCAGATAGCATGATGGGCCAACTCCAAGAATCGCATCTCGTAGTGCATCACAGACATATCACCCTGACGAAGCTGCTCAAACTGCATGCGCAGCTCCTCTCTGTAGGACTGAGGCACGAACTTCTTTAGAAAGAGAACGGAGAACTGTTTCCAAGTAAGGGGTGTTGCGCCGACTGGCCTACGCCTCTCCTAAGCCTCCCACCAACTAAATGCATCCCCAGAGAACTAAAAGTTAGTGAACGAGACCCCACTGGTCTCCAGAATACCTGTTGTACTGAGTATCCTATGACACTTGTCAAAGAAGCCCTGTGTATCCTCTCCCTAAGCACCACTAAAATATGGAGGCTGGAGACCCCCAAACCTCTCCAATATTCACTTCTCATCCTCAGGCATAGCAGGAACCACATAGTCCTGGGCAGCTGCAACCGATTTTGCTGGTGGTGCCCCCGGTGTCTGGAGTCCCTGTATCACCTGCTCTAGTGTGTAGGCGGAGAGACTATGAGTGCCTCCCTCAGCCTGAGAAGTGGTTGTTGTCGTCGTAACAGAGGCCTCATGAGCAAGGCCTGTGCACACAGTCAGAATCTGAGCTAGGGCCTCCTGAAGGTCAGGAATCACGATGGGCACAGGTGGTGCCTGAGCTGGTCCCGCTGATGCATCCACAACTGGGACCTGGTCCTAATTTGGGGTAACTGGTGGATTTGCAGGTACTACCCCAACTGTTGTGCGGGATTCACCTCTTCCCCTACTGTGTCCTGTACCGCGACCTCGGGCTCTCGTAACCCTAGTTGGTGGTACTGGTGGCTGCACATCCTGCCCAGTAGTACGAGTCCTCACCATCTGTGAGAGAATGAAACAACAGATGTTTAGTTACCAGAATTAACAGATTTTCACGACAAGAATTCAATAAGGTGAAGTTTTCCTAAGGGTATTGGAGCCTCTTGAAGATAAGTACAGAAGTCCCTGCCGAACCGCAAGACTCTACTACCCTGCTCATGACTCGTGAGACCTATGTAACCTACAGAAATAAATAAAGAATTGAGAGCAGTGACTAGCTGAACAAAATATAGTTCATTTCATAAACTTCAACAATGAAAGTATACGTGAGTAAATTCTGTCAAATGTATAACAAGTCAGCTGTATATCTACTGAGATCAGATAAAACGGGTATAAAACTTCCAGAAAGTTCAATAGTAACATGAATCAGCTAAGAATAGCAACAAAATCAAGATAATGCAACCTCTTAGGATCACAGTCCCTCAAGCCCTAAATAGCTTTAAACTCGGCTCTCAACCCTCAATACACACACACTCAATAGGTACATGCACTCACTAGGGGTGTATAGACTCTGAAATGGATCCTACAGCCCAAGCGCTATATTGTTGCGGTGTGCAGCTCGATCCAATCTCGTTGCGGCTTGCAATCCATAATACATAAATAGACATAAGGCTTGTTGCGGCGTGCAACTCGATCCATAATCCATATATATATCCCTAAGGATTGTTGCGGCTTGCAACCTGATCTGCTCCCACCCTCACTACTATATAAGTAGGAAGGCAAGGGTCGGTGCAGCTTTTACCCGATAGGTCGGGATCTAATCCTCAGGGAGTTAATAATTGGAGTGAGTGTCTATATGATCTAGTAAAGTCACGTGTTTCTAATTACGCTTCTCATATGTTGGTGGTTTTCAAACTACACTATGATTTATACTACGTTGAAGGCAATTTAACTAGCTAATTTGTTTTGATGTTGTTTTCTTATATGGATAAAGGCACTAGGGTTATGACTATAACCTAGGCGAATACTTAACGGATTTCAATTTCCTAAGGCAAGGATGTTAACTAGGGATAATGCTATAACCAATGCACGAAATTTCCCACTCTATACCTCTCGGTAGTTTGAGTGGCTTTGCCCTAATTACCTCCCTCGAGGCCAATTGGGTGTCAAATAAGCAAGCAATTGAGGTTCAAGTAGGGTATTACTCTCTCGAGGTTTAACCCGTTAATTAGGATTCAAGTAGGGTTTTACCATCTCTGGATTCAACCTATTGATTGGGACTACCAATCTCTTGATTATGTCCCAATTCCTTGTTGGACCAATTTTCTAGACTCAAGTCCTCTCTCTCAAGAAGGACCCAAGTCAATTGAAGGTCAATTAGTGTTTGCAACCACTAATTATAGCAATAAAAACCCTAAATTAGCCCAAATAACAAACACCCATAAACATCCAAGCCCTAATTTTAGAGACCCATTAAATACCCACACTAGGTTTGAGCCACAACCCTAGCTAACGGGTCTAGCTACTCATAATCAAAGATGAATTCAATGAAAGAGATGAAGTAGAACCCATATTATTGATTTATAACATAAACCACAAAGATTCAATGTTAAAATCACAAGAAAATAGCAAAAAGAAGAAAAGGGATACTATTCACGAGCTGGTCTGTTCGCTGATATCCAAGTTAACCTAAAGAAATTACAAAATAAGCTATTTATACTCAACCAAAATTCTGGACAAAAATACCCCTGCGAGTTTACCGCGGACCATATAAAATCGACTGCGGTCCGTGGTGGGCTGCTTTGGTCTTCATGGCTGAGTCTCTGAAGCTCTTGACCGCGGACCGCGGAAAATGGACTGCGGCCGCAGTAGTCACTGGGCCTTGAAAATATGAGTCTCTGAATCTTTCCACCGCGGTCCGCGAAGGTTTGATCGCGGCCGCGGTGGCTTTTGGCTTGGAATTCCCCTTCTCTAAACTTCACCACCGCGGTCCGCAGATAATGGACCGCGGCCGCGGTGGTTACTTGACCTTTATAATGACTCTCTAAATTTCACCACCGTGGTCCGTGGAGAATGGACCGCGACCGCGACCGCGGTGGGCACTTGAGGTAGGCATCTTGTTGTTCTTGGAACTTGTGCAAGATTCACTCCTTTTCAAGCAGATCCTTGACTGATTGTCATCATTTTTTGTTCAATCCTGCAACAAGCACAACATATAAGCTTTTGGGGCTATTTTGTGTACAATTATAACCAAAACCTAAGTAAGAAAGGGCGGAAAACAAGGTAAAAATCCTAGTTATCACAACCCGATCCATATATATAAATAGTGATAAGGCTCGTTGCAGCGTGAAACTCGATCCATATATATAAATAGTGATAAGGCTCGTTGCAGCGTGCAACCCGGTCCATATACCTCGCATAGCTCACAGCTCAGCACTCAGGCCCTATCTCAGTCACTAACCTCCCTAGCCTCTCGAGCTCACAGAAAATCAAAATATTTAGCCCAAATAGAGATAAGAACAAGTATTAACAAGAAATGAGAAGGAACGGAGATATGACATAAAAGTAAGACTGTGACTGAGTACAAGACAGCAATTAGCAGCCAATTCAAAAAGTATACGACCGTCTGCAGGTCCCAACAATGATATCATATGGCCTAGCATGGTTTCTAACATGAATGGCGGTCAAATTACTAAAAGACAAGGAAACATATAAGCAACAATAGGCTATTCGACTTTACAGGGTGTACGTGATGTTTCACACCTGCCCTATTATTTGCTGCTAGTTTAGTTAAAACATACTCCTACAACGATAATAAATATTCTGAGCAATCATATCAGAATTGCCATCCAATTAGTTATCTCCTTGGTTTTCAACAATATGCAAAAGAATTTAACAAAGTAAAGGAAAAGCTTTCTCACCCAAATAATGACAAGGAGAATCTGCAGCATATTTTTATTGACATTGAAGAGGAGATCAAAGTCTAGGTTTCGAATAACTAGTGAGGAAGTCACATCACAGGAGGGTTGGGGGTTTTGTTTTTATAAAGGAAATCTCAGGATTAAATAAAACTATTAGGGATAAAATAATACAATTATTGGTCAAAACAAAAGTGTGTATGAGCTAAAAGGTCATAAGTTGGAGCGGACCCACTTATGATTTATTTTGTCTTATAAGCACTTCTAATATTTACCAAATTCCTAGATAAGCATGAAAAAAAGGTTATAAGCTAGTTTGACCAGCTTATAAGCTTACCCAAACACCTTCTAAATGTCAAGAAACTTTCACACTTCCTATGATCGATTATTCACAGAATTTAACTGTTGTTCTTTTTTATATAACAATTAGTCTTTCTAAATTGTCTATGTTTTGTAGGTCTACCAGAAACCTTTTAGAGAATGTCATTTGAGTTGCTTGCCTTTTTTCTGCAGCAATGATAAAAAAAGCGAGCGCTTCCTCGCTTTAAGCGAGAAGCAGAGCGGAGTGGAAGGGTTAGTGCTTCTGCCACTAGAAGCGAACCTGGTACGAAAAAGCGACCGCTTCTTTGTAAAAAGCGAGAAACGGTGAAGCAAGAAGAAGCGGAAGAAGCGGACGCTTTTTTAATTAAAATACACAAAGCTCAATTTTTATTAAAAACTTGGTATTCTGTTTTAGTTGGACTTCTTCGACACTTCAACAGCAGCGAGAAACTAGGGCCTCAAACAACAGTAGCAATTTCTTCCTCTCTTCTTCATTAACTTCAAACAACAGCAGCGATTTCTCTTTTTCAAACTAGTTCTTCTTCTTCATCAACACCACAACAGCAACTTTCAGGTATGTTCTGCACTTTTATTTTCATTCTTCTTCTTCTTCTTTTCTTTGTCTTTTTCTTTCTAAACGTCCAAAAAGCGGCGAAATGCTGGCGAATTGTTTTCAGAAAAATTGTGCCTAATTTTTCTAGTTCTGCAAATTTTCTTCCCAATATTATATCATTTATTCTTAGTTCTTATTGTCTTTCTTATGTGTTATGTAGTTGTTCTTTTAATGGAACCAAAAGAAGATAGGAAAGACCCAGTTTGGGCTTACTCTGAAAGAGTTAAAGAGACCAACAAGATGGCCATTAGATGTCTTTTTTGTGATAAGGTTTCAAATGGGGGAATCTATCGTCAAAAAGCGTATCTAATCAGTGGTGATCCAAATGTTGCAGCTTTTCCTAAAGTTTCGGGCCATGTGAAGGAAGAATTGAAAGCATACCTTCAAAAAAGAAAGAGTTAAAGACTCAAATAATTCATGAACAAGAACTTTATAATCTTGATGATGATGATGAAACAGAAGAAGATGACGATGCTTCGTCGCTTCCACCAAGATCACAAAAGCGGGGAAGGATGCTTCCACCAATGTCTTCTAGTTGTGGATCTACTGGCAAGACCAAAGGTCTTATGGATTGTTGCTTCCCTCAAAAATCTAGAGACAAGGAAGGAAAAAGTGGTGATCCTCAAATTGATGCCTAAGCGATTTTGAGGGATCGTGCAGCTATAATGTTTGCCCGGTGGATGTATGATGCAGGTCTTCTTTTTAATTGGGTTAATTATACTGACACTTTTGCTGCTTTTATTAAGGTCGTTGGCCAATATGGTCCATGAATGAAGCCTCTAACTTATTATGAAGTTAGAGGGCCATATCTAAAAAAAGGGTGGCAGAGGTGAAAAAAATCGTGGAGGAGCACAAAGTAAAATGGGACAAGTTTGGTTGTTCCATTATGATGGATAAGTGGACAGCGAGAAATGGAAAAATGATCATCAATATCTTGGTGAATTCTCCTAAGGGAAGCATGTTTCTTGCGTCCGTTGATGCAAGTGACTCTTCGACTGATTCAACCAAAATGTACTCCTTGTTCAAGAGTACAATAGACTCTATTGGAGCAAAAAATGTTGTTCAAGTTGTCACGGACAACGCCAATAAAAATGTTAAAGCTGGTGATTTGATGCCTGTTAGGTACCCGCATATCTATTGGACTATGTGTGCAGCACATTTCATTAATTTGATCTTCGGTGACATTTTCAAGGAAAGACCCTTCAGTACTGTCTTTGATCAAGCAATTAGAGTGCATTCCTATATTGTTCAAAGGCCTTTGTTATTGAACACTATGAAGATATTCACTAAATAAAGAAGCTTTGTGAAACCTGCAAAGACAAGATTTGCTACTGCTTTTTTGACTTTGCATAGGATGTATGAGCAAAAAGGCAATTTGAAGAAGTTGATTGTTTCAGATGAGTACACTAGCAGTGCCTGTGGAAGGGAAGCTCGAGGGAGAGAATCTACAGATATTATACTTTCTCCTTCATTCTGGAACAATGTGGTTCATGCATTAAAAATTGGCGGTCCTTAGTTAAAGTGCTTCGTTTGGTGGATCGGGAGAAAAGGCCACCATGGGCTACCTGTATGATGCAATTGATAGGGCAAAGGAGGCTATTCAAGCCTCTTTTAGTGATAAAAAAATACAAAACAGTCTTTGCATGCAGCTGGACTTGTTTTGAACCCGGAACTGTTTTATAACAAGGAAGAGAGGATTCTAGGAGATGAACCTTTGTGGAATGGATACTATGAATGTATTGAGAAGTTGATTCCTGAAAAATCCGTGCAAGATAAAATAAAAGAACAATTTAGTATTTATACGGATGCTGAGCAACTTTTTAGAAAAAACATGGCGATTAGACAAAGAAAGACGAAGTCACTAGGTGAGCGAGTGCTTGTATGTTGTTTTATAGCTAATAAGTTATTTTTTTATCAATATTATGTTTTGAAAATTTGTTACAAGTCTACAGTTGAATGGTGGAAGCAATATGGTCATTCCACTCCAGATTTACAAAAATTTGCCATCAAGGTTCTAAGTCTAACATGTAGCTCATCCGGGTGTGAACGGAATTGGAGCGTGTTTGAGCATGTAAGAACTAAGAAGAAAGATGTAGTATATTGAATAATTAAATTATATCTCAATTGTCCTAATCTAACTAATTACTTATTATTTGCAGATTCGTACCAAAAAGAGGAACAAACTAACCTTGAAGCGTCTCAATGATCTAGTCTTCATTAAGTACAATAGAACATTGAGGCGTCGTTACAACGCTCGCAATGTAATTGATCCAATTAGTTTGGACAACGTCGATGATGCTAATGAATGGCTAACTGGAGTATCGGAAGATCATGTAGATGAACAAGTATTTGAGGATACTTCTGATTTCACTTGGAGTGATGTTGCGGAGGCGCGTGGAATTGGAGAGAGGATTTATGGTTTGAGGGGGAGTACCTCAACTTCAAGTTCACAGAGGAAGGGAAAAGAGGCAGATACTTTGTCCCTAGTTGATGAAGAAGAAGAAGAAGAAGAAGAAGAAGAAGAAGAAGAAGAAGAAGAAGAAGAAGAAGAAGAAGAAGAAGAAGAAGAAGAAGAAGAAGAAGAAGAAGATGACGATCAATATAATAATGATAGTGGAATACAAGAATTTGACAATCTTGTAGAAGAATAGGATACTCATTTTGTGCTTTAATTGATGCTACTCTTTAGTTTTTTAATTTAAGTATTGAACATTTTCTTACAAGTACATGTGTTGTCTATGCACTATTTATTTTTTTAAAAATTTCTAAAAATTCCGCTTCACTTAAAAAAGCGAGCGCTTCACTTCTTGCTTCTCGTGAAATGAGGGTTGTCGCTTTTTCTCGCTTCACGCTCTTCACAGCACTGGTATGCAGCTTTGATTCATGCTTGTGGAGCCAAACTTGGGTAAATTTTTTTTGTTGCCTCGTGTCTATTTCTTTTAATCTATTTTTCATTTTAATTTTTTCTTTTCTTTTCTCAAGTCATCTTATCATTCTATGACTTTTCACTTTCAAGAATTTCAAGTGCTCTAAGCCATCTCTTATATGTTGTTAGGGCTTATGAGGTTTGTTGGGGTTTTAAGAACAAAGTGTAAATAAAGTGTGGGATTTAATAAAGAAAAGTACAAATGGAGAAAAACTACAAATTTGTAAGTGTAGTCCAAGACTAATATCTAAAAGCATGAATACCAAATATATGGACAAAGAAATTAAAGAAAATTTATGGTAAAAGTGAAATATAAATTGGTTAGTGTCGTCTCTCCGGGACTCCTGGACCTGGAGCGAGGCGAAGCGCGCAGCATGTTTTGCGCCTCGCTTCATGGCTTAAGCGCGCCTTTCATAACACTGAATGTTCTACATTGGTTAAGAAAGAATATTCAAAAGTGATCTATATAAAACTATTATGAACTGCTGATGATAGGCTATAATTACATATTTTGTCGCTTATTACACTCTAATTTATGGCACTTTAATTGAGTTTGAGCTTTAATCGCTAGTGTTTTGCACTAATTGTGTGTTTTATGCCTTGTAGGAGTGATTTCGAGCTATGTAGATGTTATGGAATGAATTTAAGTGATTTAGAACTTTGAAGTTTGAGTAAAAGCCCAAGGAATTAATCCGGTATCGTGTTCGGGGATCAACAGGTGATAGTTAAGAACGAACGAAAAATCGAGTAGGTATATTGCGCACTGTCTAGTAAAATGCACAAACTTTTTCGCTCGGAGCTCCATTTGATCTCCACAGTATATGGTTAGAAAGCTAATTCAAACAGCTAAAACATTTATGTTTAACGTTTCTCCAAATTCTAAGCAGAACAAGATGAAAATGCGTGACAAGTGCGCGGCCGTGCACTGGCCAAAATCCACGGTTGAATCCGCGGCCACAGACGTACTGACCTGGAAAAGTGTCCTTTTTCGCGTAGGAGAAGGTATAATTGTTTGGGCCCGACCTAACTTGGTATATACACATGGAAAACGGTATTTTGAGGACCTTTGACATAATTTTGACATAATTTAGATCTAAGGAGGCTAAGGATACTGGGAATTCGACCTAAGGAGGCAAGAACACAATAGGAGCAAGGCGGAGAATTCTTCTACAAGTTTCTCACTTCCTTCTTCCTATTTCCATTATTGGTTATGAATTTTAGTATTGTAGATATGCATACTATTATGAATAACTAATTTGTTATCTAGGGTTTTGATGGAACCTTTTGGAGGATGAATTAGTGTTATGTTTTAATATAATTGAGTCGTTGGATTTCTCTACTTGTTCAACTACGTGTTTGTTGTTGTTGATTGAATGGACATCAATTGATTGTGCCTATTTAGTGTGTACTGCTAGAGACAAAGTATATATTTAGGTAGTTGTTGAACAACATCACTCCTAACGTATGTGAGAGATCAATACGGAGGGTTTAAAGGCGGAATTAGAGATAGCGAAACCTTGGTGCAATCGTAGTGAGCGGTGAATTAAGTGCCAGCTAGTGTAGTTCGAGAGTACATCTAGTAAATTGCGGCAGTTTCTCGAGAGAGAATTACGACAATCAAAGTACTCATGATCAGTAAAGAATACTTAGGCGAAATCATTGAAGACACTGTGGGAAGGATTCCGACAATTGGGAAATCATAACTCTAGACCTCCTTAGTCCTGTGTTCAATCCTTATCCTTGTTAATTGGTAGTTGTACTGCTTTATAGTATTTGTTAGTTAATTAGATAAAAATAAACATTATAATCTTTATAATTAGGAAATTGTTTGGACTTGTGTTTCTTAGAGATATTGAACAATTATAGCTAAGCCTTAGTTCTTTGTGAGATTCGACTCCAGACTCTTAGACCGGATTATATTTGCAGCGACCGCTTATCCTTTTTAGGACTAGAGTTGGGTGTGATCAAATTTTGGCGTCGTTGTCGAGGAACTAACGGTGTAGTTGTAGGTGTACATATTTCTAGGTTGCAAGTTTGAACTTTTATTTTTGTTTTCTTGTATTTGATTATTTTTATTTATTTTTATTTCTGACTGGAGAGACATGGCATCTTGGAGTTATGAGAGTTTTAATGTTGGTAATTCTACTTTTGATCCTCCTTATGCATATTGTAGAGGAAACCACGCATGGCAAATTTATCAAGATATTCCCGAGAGGGAGTTATGTGCACACACTCAATCTTATGTGTGGAATGTATGTGATATGTGTGGTGGTCAAAAAGGTCACTTTCATGGTTGTGCTTATATTTATTACCTTTTCCCAATTCCTTACTTTGATGGTTCTTCTTTTTTTTGTGAATTTAATAGGAACAAAGAACCCAGGGATGATGACCTGAAAGAAATCAAGGATATGCTAAAGTGCCTTGTGGAACAAAATAATGAGAAACAACTTCACATACAAAGGCAAGATATTGCTATTTGCAACCTGGAGGCACAAGTGCGTCAATTAGTTGAAGCACTTAATGCTCAACCAGCTAATATTGTGGATAGTAGCCAAAAGGAGCTTGTATTAGAAGCAAAAATTGAGGTGCTAAGGGAGGAGGCCAGAGTAGAACACCAACAATCAATTGAACTAGATTTTGAGGATGTCGATGTTGTAGAAGAGATACTAGAGTCAACCAAGGACGTTGAGGAAATAAATTTAGTTGACTCTAGTGTGATTGGTGTTGAGGATGTCGAAAATCTTGAAGTTCATGTATTTGAGCGCGTTGGACCTCATTCCAAATACTCCTCTACATTATGTTCAGACGGTGAAATGGGAATGGAGCTTTACGAGCATAAAAACAGTCCAGGGAAGAGGTAGATGAGCCTTATATTTTGAAATTTTCAAGTCCGTCTAGGCAAGGTGACACTCCTTGGTGGAGAGCCAAAAAGTGGATGAGAATTCATTTATTCTTTGGCTCACAACAATTTGTATTGCCCCAAGAGCATGATCATAGAGCAGAATCAAAACTTGGGGTCCAATTCATAAGTTCAAGGTGGAGACAAAAAGTGGTTTACGTCGTGCCGCGATGTTAAATCAAGCGCTTGTTGGGAGGCAACCCAACTTTAATGCTTTCTTTTATTTATTTTTATTTTTTATTGTATTATTTTTGCAGTGTCGATTTTTGATTTTCTAGGAGCATGGAAAAGCAAAGTCATTGAAAGGTTGCAACAGCAAACCAGATGGTTGGAATTAAGTGTGAGGTACCGACACGAAGGACCAGGACTGGGAGAAATCTGAGTACCCCATGAGATGCTAGTGCTTCGGCCTTTGGCCTACCAGAGAGTTTCTTTTACCCTCTTGTATTTATGGGTGTGCATTGGGGATAATGTGCAAGTTTAAGTGTGGGGTGAGGAGATTGTTTGGGTGACTTTCCATGCTACTTTATTTGTGTTAGTATAATTGAATAATTATTTTTTTTACAAATAGAAAATATTGGACTTTTCCCGACGATGGATCTATTAGAAAAAATTTTTGAGGGACTTAAGTCGAAAGGAAAAAGACAAAAGAAATAGATTTTCTTTTGTTAGGTAGTGTAGCAATTTCCCTTGGTTTTTCTTTGTGTCGCGGTTCTTTTCCAAGGGTTTTGTTTGAATCGGTGTAGTTAGTTTTATTTTTTTTTAGAAGCAAGAGCCAGTGTGAGATGAATTGAATTGAAGCAATATCTCTTTACTTTGTTTTTCCTTGAGAATAGTGAATACTTTGGTTGTGACGCTTAGGCTCATTTTTTTACTCTTGTATAAGTACCTTAAATTGTATAAGCTTAACTTTGTTAACTGCTTTGACTAGAGCGTCTTGATGAAACCAATCCTAAGTGAGTTATGTGCCATGTGTGTGTGAGGTTTGTGCATTATATCTGATGTCTAGAACCTGCCCCGTGTGTTTTTAAAATGAAATAGTAGTTTTGTTCAGTCTTGGAAGTGATATAAGCGTTTCTTTGTGGAGCCATATATATATATTACCCACCTAATTGTTATGTATTGTAATTAACCCTTTTGAGCCTATAATCATATTTCTTTGGCAACCACATTACAAGCCTTATCCATTTGTTTGAATTAAGCATCTATTTGAACCTTCTAACCTCTCATGAGCACTTGAATTGTTATGAACTGTGTAAAAGTTAAAGTGAGGGGTGGTTGGTTTGGATTTTGAGTTGAACTAATGAAATAAGGAGAAAGGTGCACTGTATTGAAAAAGTAATAGTCATTTGAATTTTTAAAAAAAATAGTTGTATTGCTGTAAGAAAAAAAATATTCCTTGATAAGTGGTGACTCTTGATGTAATTTTTCTTAAAGAAGTATGGGGTAATATGCATTTATGTGAAGGTGGAGTTTGGTTTGACATAAGTATGGGATTTGAATGTTAAAGTATATGTATTAAAGTGCTTAGGGAGGTGTAGTCACTTTTATATCATACCAGTCTCGAAGCCTACATTATAACCAAATAAAGTCATACTTGATCCTAGACTGAATGAGCTCGATTAGTAGAGCAGTACACTACGGGAAAGCCTATGATGCATCTTTTGTGGCATGTGAATGTTATTTCTGAGAGTGAGTGAATTCTTTCTATCTTTAGTTCCTAAGCATTTTTAAATTTTATTGTGTTGAACTACTCACTTTTGTTTGTGTGAGGGCACTTGATTCATGAAGGAAGGGTAACGTCAGTGACCTCTATGTTAGAGTAAGTGGGTGAGATATGAATAATGCGTGGTACTTGTAAGTCAAATCTTGAGGTGAAGATATTACGCTTTTGTGCTTAGTCTAGTTTAAGTATTCTTGGTGTGATGAGTAAGGAGGATTGTTTAAAAAGGTCGTATCTATATAAAGTGTAGTTTGATTGCTCAAGCACAAGCAATGGTTTAAGTGTGGAGTGTAGCCTCAATCTAGATGTGACTATAAGAATCAATTTTGACATATAAGAACTAGTTGTTCTAAATAAAAATTAACATCTATCAATACTAAATTGACCATATTACTTTTTCCACCTCTCTCGATTATAGAATTAGTAATAAGTTAATATGTAGTACGAAATAGATCAATTTTAACAACTTAAATAACACATAAATATAAAGCAGATAAAATTTAAATAAAAAGCTCCAACTCAAGTTGTGAAATTGAGGAATAATCTACTATTATATAAAAATATTAAGATTCGTCATTCTCCCAACACAAGAAGAGTTACTCCATATTGGAGTTAGTACTAGTAATAGAAATATTCTTGTCCATTAATAAAAAAATAGAAAGAAATATTCAAAAAGAATAATTCTCATTATTTAATTAAAAACGGGAACTAGAGTAATTTTCTATACTGAATAATTGAAGACGAAGAAGAAAGAAAATGACTTAAGAAATATCTTTGCTCCTCTCCTCACTCGAATCTGCTTAATGTGGCGCTATTTATAGGGCTTCGATACACTGAATTGTTACACTTCTTATTTTCCAAGTTGGCAACTTGCCTGTTGTTGCGAATTTGTCAGAAAACATTCTTTATCCAAATTGTCAATTTGCCACTCCAATTCGTTTTGAACTTGTGTGCTAGTAAAATTTATTGTGACAACTTTGTCTTTCAAAATTCTCATTAGCAAATGCCCACTTGCTTGGCCTCCAGCTTTTTCTTCTTCTTTCTTTTCATTTTGTTTGTCACGGATCTTCATTTGTATAATGCAAAAATCGGTTATTTTTCTCACTTGCTTCCTTAATTGTGAAGCTGCTGAATTTTTAAATAAAGTATGATCTTTCTTGCAAAGAAATTATTAATATTAGTATTTAATATTAAATATTAACTTAAATATGTATGATATTTTTCTTTTATCAATAAGCGTACCCAAACACCCTTAAATCACAAGACACTTTTACACTTCCTTTGATCCGTTATTCACAGAATTTAACTCTTTTTCTTTTTTATGTAACAATTAGTCGTACTAATTTCTCTAAGTTCTATAGGTCATCGCTATTTGCCTTTTTATCTGCAGTTTTAATTCATGCTTCATGCTTGTGGAGCCAAACTTGGATAAAATTATTTGTTGCCTCGTGTCTATTTCTTCTTGTCCGTTTTTCATATACTTCTTTGTTATTTCTCCCTTTTCTTTTTTCAAGTCAATTTATCATTCTACGACTTTTAGCTTTTAAGAATTTCAAGTGCATGTTTGAAACCAAAATATTGAGTTACTCTTACAGCTTTTTCGGATGGTTGTTACCCATTGTATGGTATATTGTTACTTTAAATAAGATGTTTGTTTTGATTGTTATTTAAATTTAATTGTATCGTATCATTAAATCCGTCGTTACATAACAACGAAATGTGTCACTTAATGTAACGACCGATTTGGTGTGGTCGCATCGTTACCTTGTTTCTTTTTCTCAATCTCACCCGTCATTATTATTAAGTAGTTTTATTTTATATCATTTACCCTATATTTTTATATAATAATTTTACCATGTATCATAATTTTTCTTTGTAATATTGCAAGTTTATTTTTCATATTGTTGGTGCGTGATATCATGAAACGACGCCAAACAACATAATCTATCCAAACATTTGTATTTATCAAATAATACAGTACCATACAATACGATATGATACATTATAAAACGATATGTAACAACCATCCAAATAAGTTGTTAAAGGAGGACGGGAAATAACGTTCTACATATAAGAATATTCAAAGATATATATACACAATCATTACGAACTGCCTCAATCTAAAAGTATTAACATAAATTTCTAATTGAGGCACCACCACAATAGCTCCTTTGAATCATGATAAACTACCATATCAAAGTGAAGTAGTAATTACTTGAGAGACGAAAGGAAGTTCTATTAATTTATTGATCATTTATTCCAAATATAGCATTAGCCCTTGAGTTTTCAGCTTTGGTTCAAGAAAACTGCTTCAGCATTCTCATCACTGCAATAGAGACAAGGATGTTGAGTCTCAATATGTTCATCATTTTTCAGAACATCCCTTGACATTAAGACCAACTCTTTGTTACTAAGAGGGCCAGAATGTTTCTTCAACACAGTTAAAACTGCATGGCTAAATGCACCATAAGCTTTGTTTTCATTTTCACTTCCTCCTACATCTTGACATTCTTCATTAGCTTGACAACCACTTAGCAAAATGCCCTCATCTTGTTTAAGAGGCTTCAACAAATCCAACTCCATTTTGGGCAAACGAAATAAAAGACTAGCTTCATTTCCAAAGAGTTGTAGCATATGTGTTCCAATATCTGAGGTATTTATGTTTGTTAAGGATGTGAGATGTTCCAAGACAGTTTCTTGAGGGATGAATTTAGGCTTGCAACATTGTGACGATTGAATGGTTTTTCCCTCTTTTTGTTTTTTTGGTCCAATTTGCTCTTTCTCTTTGTCAATTAGGCCTCCACTATGGCAAGAATCTGAAAGGATAGTGATGGTTGCTCCTTCTGGTACGCGATTCACTATTTTTCTAATGTCTACATCTGCCAAATACACGTTTTTAAAGGTTTCCAAGCATGAAAAATCATGAAATATATATATATACACTCTCAGTGTAAAGAGATTTTACATTATTATTGTAATATGTTGTAACAAGTTATCTACCTTATTTTCATAATGTTCTCTTTTAAGCAAGAGCGGATGCACGCTTATTGAATCGGTGTCACGCGACACCGCTTCGTCGAAAACTTTTATTAAATATATGTATTAATACCGTACGGAAACTCATAAATAGGAAAAAATGACACCAGTTGATATGAATTGTGTCTTGGTGTGTTGGTTATGTGCTTGATTTTGTTGTAAAAGGTCAAAGGTTCAAACCAATAGACTAAGGTTATTTCTTGTCTAGAAGTAGGGGTGTACATCGACCGGGTTGGTTCGGTTTTTATCAAAACCAAACCAAACCAACTATATCTTTTTCGATTGGTTCATTTTTGTCGAGTTTTTCGGATTTTCGGTTTTTTTGTCACATGAATATTATTCCAATCTTACTTTGTTAAGGTTATAGATAAAGTTTTGATAAGTGAATATATGTTTAGTAAATATTAAAAAAATTGACAAACATATGATCTATTAAAATATTCTAATAATAATTTTTTTAGTGACACATGATAGTTATTTTTTTGGTCGTCTAACAATAATTTTTGTTATTGTATGCTTTCAAGGTTAACACATGAGAGGATCCCAAATATTTCAATATTTTTTAAAGAAAATTCAATATAAAGTCTTAAAAATATATATATACAAATTATATATTTATATATCAGTTTGATTCTAGTTTTTTTACTCAATCCAAACCAAGTCAAATCAAATCTAGTCGAGTTTTTTAATCGATTTGGTTTGATTTTTCGGTTTGGTGCGGTTTTCCGTTTCGATTTGAACACTCCTATCTAAAAGTAGGCTAATCAAAATTATATTCCAGTTCTTCTATAAATGTCGACACCGCTCCTGCTTTTACGTCCGCCTCTTCATCATTGCCTTCTCTGAGGGAAAAGAGATAATTCTACTTTCTTGATTAAGTTTATAGATTAAATAAGATGAAGAAACTTACTAGTGATATAATTGAAGTCAAGAGGAATGATAGCTTCGTCTTGTTTCTTCTTTCCAATCAATGTTCCATGGCCACTAAAATGGAAGTACAAAACATCACCTGTTTCAGCTTGATCAACCATCTCATTAAGTGCTTTCTTGATATTAACTCCAGTAGGCATCACTGGACTTCCTGGTTTATCCATCAACAGTTTAATGTGCTGTGAATCGAACCCGAATCGATTCACGAGCACATCTCTCATGGCTAAAATATCATTATGACATCCATGTAACCTGTAATGTGTGTTTTCATAGTTGCAGCCAACTAGAACTGCCAGTTTTTTACCAACTTTGTCCATTTTTTTTGACAACTAATTAATGAATACAAGAACTCTCTCAGTTTGTAGATTTCTCAAATGTTGAAGTGGTCTTTTTGGGGTTGGTTCAAGTGCAAATTTATACTGGAAGTTTCATTATTTTTGCTTGAAAGTTTCATTTCTTGAAGTCATTATTTGCTTATGAGTTGCCATTTCTCAGTTTCTACTTTAAGAAATTAGAGGTGGCAATGACATTTTGTTCACGCGATTAGGCTTTTCCCTCCCTCTTAAATTTAAGTTTTGTTGGAAGATTTCTCCGCTCTCACGGAAAATAATTTTTTATTATTGAGTATAAAACTATTGTTAGCGCAAATGGTAAAGGCTTTTTCCGTGTGATAAGAATGTCATGAGTTTAAGTTGTACAAACAAACTCGTGCAAAAATGCAAGCTGCATACAATTAACTCGTTATGGTATGACTTTTACTCTGGCTCCACAAATAGCGAGATTTTAACCACTAGGCTCAGTGGCGGATATAGAGTTTCGTCATCGGGTTCATCTGAACCCGATATCTTAAACGCGGAGCATAAATTTATGAAATTCATTAAAATTGCACAAATAGTTAGGCCTAACCTCATAACTTTAAAAATACAATGAGTTTAATATTTAAAACCTTATAAGTTGAACCTATAAAATTTAAATGTTGGATCCGTCTCCGACCACATAGCTCCAGAGGTGCCAATAGTCACACTTTTACCAAAAATTACATTGTTTAGAAAGGTAAAGAATATTTCTTTATGTGCATATATATACTATGATCTGAATTTTCTTGACTTTTCCGTGTATTTACTTCTCTATATTTTAACACCGCTTAATGAAAATTATGACTTTGCCATTGACTAGGCTGCCTTTGAGTAATGTAACACATTAATGTACACAAAAACAAAAGTTATTTATTATGATAAAATAATGAAAATTTATATGGTGATAATAGAAGTGAGTGACATAATCGAGTTTCAACCTCTTGGGAGATTGCTTATGGTATAGAGAATAAATTGCATATTTGGAAGGTTCCTAGTTTGTAGCAAATTAAGGTTTGCGAACTTTGTTACGTATTGATGGGGACATGAAACTGCATGTTTTCTTTCACGTAACACCTACATCAACAAGAGAAATTCTCAGAGATCGCTTAATCACTTTCCTAGCCAGCATCTTCATATATTAAAACGTCTATCAATTACTTGGTGTGTACATCATACAATACATACGTGACACAAACTCAACGAATAGATAGCTTATGAGGATTAATTGTTTTTTTTTTTTTAAAGTGGGATATAATTAGATAAATCTCCACGCTATATCCTATTTTCACTTTTAATATTTCATTTAGAGTTGGCTTCTAAGTCTTGATTAGGAAATGTGTTGCTTCAGAGCAAAGAAACAGAGGAGACTCAGGGAAGTTATTCAAGGCTTCAATTAGGACGTTACGAAGGTAATGCATTTTCAATTTCATATTCAATTTAACTCATTTTTTTTTCACTCTGCAATAAACTTACGAGGGCAGTTGATAAAATCTTATTTTTCTGTGTTTTATAGAAATATCATTTTTTTTATGTGATTATGGTAAAGGAGAGTAAAAGGTAGAACGGAAAAGGGTCTGATTTATCCTTCTACTATGGTAAATTATTTAAATTTGTCCCCCGTTATACTATTGGGCCATAAAAGTCCATGCCGTCAAACTATCCATACAAATGTGTCCTTAGTTAGACGGAGGTACCACGTGGCATCCATCCGTGCATTTGTTCAATCTGGGCATATAATTAGATGACCTGCTCCAGAAACCCGACAACCCATAACCCACGACCCGCCATTTATAAACCAAATTAGACCCATTCTGACCATTTCATTTCCCTGTAACATTTTTCTTCTTCTCTCACTAACCCATTACGACCTCTTCTTCTCCAACATAAAAAAGCCCTCTCCGATTTTAAGTGAAGGAATTCGATAAAGTTAATACATTCCTCCATGAAAATCATTGTCTTTTCTTTATTATTCATCTTAGTATTGCAATTTTTTCAGTTTTCTTTTCGTATTTTAGGGTTTTTATGCTAGGGTTTCGATTTCTTAGATTTCATCTACATCGAACTAAAGTTTCTGAAATTTCATTGATATATCCTTATTTCTTGTATGTCTATACTGTTTTTAGGGTTATTTATGCACTGATTTCGATTTCTTAGATTTCATCTACTTCGAACTAAAAAATCTGAAATTTTATTGATATATTCATGTGTTCTTATATGTTTCTAGTATTTGCATGCATGGGTTACGCCTTTGTTCTTTATTTATTGCTAGGGATTTGTGGGATTAAGTTTGACTATTTGTTTTGTGGAATTTTGTGGGGTTTGTTTGTTTGTCCTTTTCCATAAAACATATCTGAAGATTCTACACTTTTCCTTTGTTTATTAACAAAGATGGTCCCCAATTGTGTGGCCATTTGATTAAAATATTTGGATTTGTTGGACTCTTCTTTGGAGGGGGGGGAGGGGGGGGGGACCTCTTGTCATAAAAAAAATTTCTTTTGGCATTAATTATTCCTTTCCCAAATTCCTACTGACTTTTACATAATCAAGACCTACTGACTTTTACACCAATCAAGACTTTATTTTTCTGTTGTGTTTTATAGGTTGTTGGAGATGGTGCTAGTTGACTTAATATTTAACTACGATGGTGATTGGGTTACTGAGCCTCAAGTTGTCTACACAGGAAAATTGGTGAAGACTTGGACAGGTTATGACTCTGACTTACTTTCTTACATAGACATAATCAACGAATTCACAAATGAGCTAGGATTTTTAGGGGTTCAAATACTTATAGTTGCTGCCCCATCTGGTAAATGTTTTGTGATTTGAGGAGATGATGGTATTAGACATTTACAAAGGTTATTATGCAATGAATTCAATGTAGTGAACCTATATAGTGTAGATGAATGTGAGCCCCCTATTTACTCTATTCCCAATATTGTTCAATATGAAGAAGAATCTAATAATAAAGATGGGAATGATGTTGGTACTGATTGTAGCTTAAGTGTTGTAGGATCTTACTCTAGTACTGATTCTGAAGGATACAATTCTGAAGAATTAGTAGCACTTAAAGCACAAAACAAAAGGGAAATAAATGAAAAACTTAGTAACTACAAAGAGTTATACTAAGGTATGTCCTTAAAGGACATACCAGAAGCTAGGAAGTGTATGAAGTTATATTCTCTGGCTAACAAGAAAAGATAAAAATTGGAGAAGAGTGACCTAGAAAGGCTTAGGTATAGTTGTGATATTATTGGTTGTCCCTTTTGTGTGCTTAATATCAAAAGAGAAATTTGGTGGGATTAGTATCAAGACCTTATCTGTTGAACATGATTGTGGTACTGCATTTGATAACAAGACTGTTGATTTTAGTACCATTGCACAATATTTCAAGAAGAAGTTACGGAATAATCCTAAGTATAAGGTTAGGGAGATGATGTTAGATTTGAAAATAAACTTTGAGTTAAATGTTAGTCATGGAAAATGCAAGAGGGCAAAGAGGATGGTATTGGAGTCACTAGATGATAGTTTTTCATATGAGTACAATAAACTAGAGGCGTATGCCAATGAATTGAGGGAAAGTAACCCTGGTAGTGATGTTGTTGTTACACTTTCAAAGAGTGCACTTGAAGAAGGAAGAAGAAGGTTCTTGAGAATGTATGTGTGTTTTCATGCTTTGAAGATGGGTTTCAATTTAGGATTGAGACCTTTTATTGGCTTGGATGGTACCTTTTTGAAGGGCAAATCCAAAGGCCAACACTTAATGGTAGTTGGACAGGATTCACCGAACCATTTTTACCCTTTGGCATGGGTTGTTGTTGATAAGGATAACAAAAATACTTGGAATTGGTTCCTACAGCTGCTTCAATCTTCTTTGGACCTCAAGGAAGGGTAAGGAATCACCTTCATGTCAGATATGCAAAAGGTGAAGTTTTCTGAAATTTCTAATCTGTTATGTCTATTTTTATTTAAATATATTACTTGATAATCATTTCTGAATATCTTTGTTTGTTATGCGGGGACTGCTTGATGCAGTCAAAACAGTCCTCCCCTAGGCACATCACAGGTACTGTGTTAGACATATTGAGTCTAACTGGTGCAAATAGTACAACATAGGGAAAAACAAAAAGCTTTTATGGTGGTGTGCATGGTGCACATATGCAGAAGATTTCAAGGATCAGCTAGGGAAATTAGGTGACTTGAACTGAGATGCTGCTGAGGCCTTGTTGAGGTGCTCACCTCAAGCCTGGTGTAGAGCATATATGACACTGTATGCAAGAATCAGTCGGTTGATAATAACTTGACTGAATCATTCAACAAGTGGATTGTGGATGCAAGGCATAAGCCTATAATCAAGATGCTAGAGGACATCAGAATCAAGACCATGAACTTGTTAAGAGAACATGAAGAAGAAGTTAGGAGCTGGAGACATGATTTCAGTCCAAAATGCATGGACTTGTACAATGAGTACCTGCAGATTGCACAAACTGCCTGTGAAGTAAATGCAAATGGTCAGAATGGCTATGAATTAACTGAAGGCTCTGACAAGCATTGTGTTAATCTGGCTGTGAAGAAGTGCACTTGCAGGTCATGGGACCTTACGGGAATCCCATGTCCACATGCTATAAAAACTATACTTCATGACTCTGGTGATCCCATGATTGAAATCAATCGGTGGTATAGTAAGAAGGCATTTCTGCTGACTTATAGGCACAAAATACAGCCTGTCAGGGGAGAAAAGTTTTGGAAGATCGAACTATCTCAAGCAATGGAGCCTCCGGAGCTTGTGAAATTGGCTGGAAGACCTAAGGTTAATAGAGATAGGCAGAAGGATGGGGCAATTAAAAGACAAGGTGTGTGGTCACAATCTAGATAAGGAAGAATCATGACTTGTAGTAAATGTGGAGAAATAACTCATATGCAAGGACTTGTGGTGCTGGTCAGGTAATTATTTTACATTAACTTCAAAGTATTAAATTGTCTTTTACATTAACTTCTAAGTACTACATCTAACTTGTCTTTTTAACTATTTTAATCAAGGGAAATAGGCAAAGTAAGAGAGGAAGAGTTGAGCAGGTTGTTGCCACAACTGAGCAGCCTTCAACCAGTTCTGCACTTCCTCTCACAACTGAGCAGGCTACCACCAGTGATACACCTGCTGCAAAAAAAATCAAAAGGAAAGCAAAGAAAGGCCAAAATCAGTTCAACACATGCTGCCACAACTGATCAACCTCAAGTTGAAAATGATATCAATTGTTCAGCACCTCAAGCCACTCAACCAAGTCAGAACAATGGGCTTAGGTTCATGCCAACACTTGGAAGAATTCTCAGGTCAAGTGTTAGACATGATGAAGATGTTGTTCTTAGGCCAAGAGTTATATCTGAAGTAAATACAAGGCTTAGGATGAGACAAAAGGTACAAATACCAGCTGGAACAAGGTCAATCAACTTCACATGTGATCATAGTGGGGTTAGTGTACCAACAGATCTGCCATATTCAGCCCCAACATTATAGTGGAAGGTGAAGGCTGCTATAACCATAAATCAGTTGGAAAAACAAGGGCAAGAAAGAATTGGAAAACTGAAACCAACGAGAAAAAAATGAAGACAAAAGTATAATTTTTTGTTAGGATGGGATGTATTACTGCAATCTTATAGACAGCCTTATCCCTTTTAATATTCTGTAATTTCAATTTCTTGGTGATGTTTTGGTGATGTAACTACTGGTGATGTAATTGCAATTATTTGGTGTTGTTTTTGGTGTTGTTTTTGTGTTGTTAGGTTGTGATGTAAAAACAGCTTCTGGGTGCAGTTTTTGGGTCATAATTATCAATGTAGTTATTGTGTTATTTTACAATATTATTGTTGTTTATGGTGCTGTGTTGGTGCTGTTATAGGTGTTGTTTGTGTTGTTGTTTATTATGTTATTATAAAGTTTTATGTTCAGCTGTATCTCAGTAAATTTGTGTTCACATGTGTTAGTTTTTTGGTACTGTTTTACAGTTTTGTTGTGCTGAAATTACAGAATTTATAGTGTTGTTTTACAGGCCTTGTTGTGCTATAATTAAATCTTGAAAATGGTAGTACTAGAAATCTAAGTATTGGTTCTTTCCCTAGAAAAGGTCTTGAATTTGAGAATATACATAGGCATTATTCATCAGCTGGTGATTTGGGTACTTTAGATTTCAATGGAGAAAGTCAGTATTGTAATTTTCCTGGAGATGAACTAACTATAGCTAAAGGGTACTCAATTGTGGTTGAATCTTTGGCATCTATTTTACCATCTAGTTTGATCCAATTAGGCCAAAAAGTCACTAAAAACAAAATCGAAATCTGAATTAAGACTTCAAATTTGAAAATGGTGATGGTACTAAACCAGTGAAGTTACATTTCATTAAAATGGGACCATATTCAAACCAGTGAAGTTACATTGAACAATTCAAACTAAATTCAAACAATTGACAAGTCAGTACATTAGAACATCAAAACACTTGGAAACATAGAACATCTAGTACTTGGAAACATACATTCACAATTGATGTAATTGTTTTATGATGCGAGGCTAGAATTCATGGTTTAACATGTTATATGCCCTACATTTTATGTGCGTTAATGATAAAAATACACTTTTTATGTGCATAATAGAGTCTATTTCATGTGTAGGTGAATTGGAGATGGAAACCGAGCTAAATGGATGCAAATACATCGAAAATACGCTCAAGAGGCGAGGAGGAGTGCACCGGGCTATAGCTGGGCGTCAGAGCCCAAACGCCTGGCCCTGCCTGGCGTTAGCCAGGCGTTAGAGTCCAAACGCAAGTCTTAGCCTGGCGTTAGCCAGTCGTTAGAGTCCAAACGCCAGCCTTAGCCTGGCGTTAGCCAGGCGCCAGGGCCCAAACACCAGGCCCCTGTTTCGGTCAATTCCGAGTTTTGACGAGTTTAAGTGTTTCCCGGTTGGAATAGAAGTCTCCTACACGTTTAGGGTTTGTCCTAAACATATAAATAGACCCCGTAAACACAACTTGAAGAAGGATATTCAAGGATTCAATGGCATACAAAGGATTCGAAGAGAGAAAACCATTAAAGTGACAAAACATTGATTTTTACATCTT